>CM076569.1:41074082-41238928 GCA_034641835.2 Pinus albicaulis | reverse complement strand
TAATTCCTAAAGTTACTTAAACATATCCTAGTGCATATATAAAATTGACCAAGTTTAATGATCTGGTCAAAATTTGTCTAATCTATCCTATCTACTAATTTCAACCAAGATTAAACTATTTGGCTGAATTATTTCCTAATATAAAGACACAAATTTAAAAATGTTTGATCATGATTTACTATATGATACAAACTTGAATTATTTCTAGTGGCATTTGAGCTTGCTCACTTATACATTTTTTCTTTTCTTGGAGTTCTTTTCATTATTTGTTTTCAAAAAATTATTTTATCCTTCCTTTATTATATTTTTATTTTTATACCCTCTTTTATAAATATCCAACTTATCAAAACCACTTGTGTTACAACATCGGCTCCAACTGGGGACTACTTCCTCCTGTAAGATGCAGAGAACTTGCAGATCCATGTGCCTTCTCCTCTGGCTAATGGGGTCTTTGTTGAAAAAAATTACACATGCTGAAAAATAAAACAATTCGGTAATGTAAAAATGATGAATGAATGAGGGAATATCAATATTGGATATAATGCTTCTAATATTTCTCATTGAGAGGCAATGAGGAATATTGTCCTTCCAAATTCTGCAAGATAGAAGTGTTGTTGAATATTGTCCTTCCAAATTCTGCAAGATAGAAGTGTTGTTTCCTTTAACCTCTGCAATGCTAAAAGGTCCAAACCAAATATTATCAAACTTTCCATGTTTTCCTTTATCTTCCCTTCTAGCATCCTATCTTAACACTAAATATCATTTAAAATCTCTTTCTCTTGCATTTCTCTCAAACACACTTTTCATTTTGTTCTGATATTTTCGAAGTTTATAATGAATTTCATCTTTGTTTTCATTAAGTTGTATAATCTGATTGATTCTCCTCGAAAAATCATTAGGTTCTTTATTTTTTTCTTGTAAAAATTTCATGACAGGAAAAGCTAAATGTGTAGGGAATATGGTTTCTTTACCATAAACGAGCTGAAATGGAGATTTACCTGTATCTCTTTTTGGAGATAGACCTTTTTTAAATTTGATAGGAACTATCTAAATATTGATAGGAAGTATTTGCATATATTAAATGTGTTTTGAAATTTGAGAGGAAGTATCTGGATATATTAAAAGTGTCACTGAATCTTAGTTTCACAAAGTCGGAGTAGTGTAGCAAAACATTAATTAAAATAACAAATATTCAAAAAAGTTTCATCCCCAAAATGTGTTGGCTTCCATTTAGGAAGAAATTGTTGTTGTATGTCCTCATCATAAACATCTAACATAATATGGTCATTTGGATCAACATGGTAAAATTATTCCATGATATCAGCCAAAATGTGTTGGCTTCCATTTAGGAAGAAATTATTGTTCTATGTCCATTTAGGAAGAAATTGTTGTTGTATGTCCTCATCATAGACATCCAACATAATATGGTCATTGGATCAACATGGTAAAATTATTCCATGATATCAAATCTTGGAATTTCTTGCCACAATAAAATTTCACTCTTATGAATTTATAAGGAGCTTCTTTATAGTGATAAGTGTCTTCCTGAATGCCTATTTGACAAAACTTTTTCATGTCTTTGAAGTACATTTGTAGTTTTTTTAAACATGAGATGAAAAATTTGCCCCTTTAAAAGAAACAAGTTTTGTAGAAATTTAGGTAATTGTCACTATTTTGAAATTGAAGCTAAAATATATTATTCAAAAGTTCATGGCCTCTGATTTATTTACATTTCCACCTAGTGAATTTCAATATCTCAAGAAGATAAGTATACCTTTTTCAAAATTAATTTTCTTAATATCTTATTGATAACATTAAGATGAAACAATATATTGCTTACATGTATTTTAAATAAAAGAATAAGATTTCAAATAAGGTTGCAAATGACAAGTATCTCACATGTTGGCTTAGTACACACTGCACCAGGTGTAATACGAAAAAATTAGAAAAACACTTAAGTTTGATCCTACCAATTGAGACGAGTTATAGTTTCAAAGTAAACTAAAAAGTATCACAAATGATTTTTTTTTGGTCATCATTACCTTAAATGTAATTAAATTTATTGATTTACTTGTATTTTATAAAAGCCGGAGACTCTCCGATAACGTGCATGTACATAGGGATTAATTTAGAATGTTAGTTACGAATTTAATGGTTTAACTTGTACAGCTTCCCATATGAGCCGAAGCTTGTGTACAATTAGATAGAAGAATGATGCATAGTGTTTGTATAAATGATACAGATTTCCCCTCTAAATATTATATGGTAATTGGTTTTATATGGATCTGGGCTTTGTTTTATCTCATTCTGTTATTTCCATCTATGATCGTGACCCAACCAGGCGCCCAATGGATGGTCATTACTTTTATATCTATTCTATATGACTGATCTGCATTCGCTTAGATTACATTTGGACTTGTGAGTAAAATGGTTCTAACTCAGCAATTTTTTTGGTTTTTAAATATTTTATTTTTTTTTGGATTGAAACTAGATTTTTAATTGTATATATAAATTTAGCAAATATTAAATTTCAAGGAAAAAAAAAAAAAAATCTAACAAATAACCTGTGACCAGTGAAATTGCCCTCTTTTATATATAGAGAAATCTAATAATAAAAATTTAATTCCATTTTCAATGGATGCAGAAAGATAACCTCGTAAAATACCTGGGAGATATTGTAGGAGAGTTATGAATTAGTAGCCATAAATATCACGTATAAATTTCGCATAGAGTGATGAAAGGGAAAATTAAGATCTGCTGTATCTGATTCAAATTATTGAAAGGTATTTTAATACTTGGGGTTTACATATGATTCAAATTATTCAAAGGTACCTTCATAAAATACGTGGCATTTATAAAATATGTGGGGGAGATATTGTAGGAGAGTTATGAATTAGCACCTATAAATATCAGGATTTATAAATCTCTTTAGGTATAAATCTTTTCCTTATTAAAAAGGAAAAATTAAGATCAGTTGTATATCATTTACATTATTATAATATATATATATATCTATAATTTTTTTGAATTTGTAAATTTTTGTTATAATTCCTAAATATTTTTTATCCATTCCCAAATAAAATTTTATGATTTCTATTCTGAAAAAAAATAACATATAATATATAGTTCCCTTATATCATAAATGTATTTTAATTTTATTAATATAAAAGTTTCATTAAAAATTTTAAGAAGTTTCATTAAAAAGTTTAAAATCATAAATTAATATGAAGTATTAATTTTATGTAATAAAATGATTTATGAAGAATAATGTAAAATGATTTGATTATTTTTTTTTAAATAAAAATTTGTGCTGATTTTTTAAAAGAGAATAGAGTCTAACATTAAGAGCATAAAGGATTTTAAAAGAGAATAGAGTCTAACCTTAAGAGCATAAGGAGAATTGATATGTAACTTCCTAATAAAAAGGTACTTTTAGTTACTAAACCTATCTTAATACATTAAGTTAACTCTCAAAACTCAAAAAAATTTGATCATTGAGCTAATTCTCAAAACTAAAAAAAAAAAAATCTTTTAATTAAATTTATTAAAATGAATTTTTTATTAATTTATATACAAATATTTTTATAAATTTAAGTAATCAATTTTTTATATATTGGAAATATTGTATATTAATTTTAATGAAGTTTAATTCAGTTACATTCTTAACATATTATTATTATTGAAGATACCATTTTTAAAAGAATTTCTTTATATATTTTAGAGAATGGATCTAAAAGACCAATCTCTAATCTGAATTTGATTGTGATATGTTATTTGTTTGTGTGTATTAAGTCACTGTTCTTTTTTAGTTTTGTTTGTGTTTATTAAATGATGGGTATTTTTTAGTTTTGTTTGTGTGTATTACGTGATGGTTTTTTTTAGTTTTATTTGTGTGTATTAAGTGATGAGTTTTCTTTTAGTTTTTTTATTTCATATCGTAGAATTACAATTTTTTTAAGTTATAAAGATATTGAGCACTTCTGAGTAATTATTTTTTAAATTCTTTGTGAATTAATTATATGATTAAAAATAGAATTATTAATGAATTGGGAACATTTTTTAGTATTTTTTTTTTTTTAAATAAGATTAATTCCATTAAGAAATCATATAGTACAAAATGAAGTTATAGTCAAGAGAAGCTAGAAAGCGAGGGAGCCGAAAATGATAAACTATCAATCTAGGTCTCGATAAGTAACCAAAAATAAGCAAAAAGGACCAAGAAGTGTAGCAAGGAAACAAAAGTCGATAGTCACTGGAATCTACCCAGAATGGGTCGAATCCTCCATACGACATTTTTTTCCTTTCTTTTTGTTAAATTTGACCCAGCCAGCCTGGTCTGAATGGGCTAGAACCACTTGAAGACTATTGTTTACTGTGGGGAGAATCTCCTTATCCAAATCGGAGGAGGACTCATGAGTTCATTTATGTGTATTCAAAGAAACAATGGGTCCCTCAGGGTCAGCTGAGGGCATATCCTTCGTCTTCTTTGCAGCCTCCACTTCTGCTTCAGTCTCCTCCTCATCCGAGCTGAAGGACTCAATGTCATCCATGGGGGGGCAGATCACATGGTTTCTAGCTTTTAGATTTTGATTTGTGATTCCTTTTCTTCTTTTGGGCGAGGAACGTGGTGCAGGAATTCTAAAGGTGCCTGTTTGATGGCAGTGGGGGCAACGGAAGGCAGTGCTCTCATAGTCCAGGGTCTGTGTCCACAGGAAATCACTAATTTTGAGATTGATTTGATCGGGAAGACCTTGCTTATATCTATTTCAGCACATATTCTACCATAGGTGTATATTCCTTTCTCCCCCCTAGAGGCATCTGTTTCCAGAAAACAACCTAGGGTGTTTCTAATTCCTTGGAAGACAGAAAAGTGCCATAAATGCGCAAGTAAGTTTGGAAGCCTGACCCAAATAGGAAGCTTGGTAATGACTGTCGTAGAGGAACAAAGTCTAGGAACCAGGGGGTGATGAATAGCCCTGTTGTTCCCAAAAACCAAGGAACCCTAGTTAAGGCTTTTTGATAATCTTTGCTGAAAGCAAACACAACTATGAAGAAACCCTTCGAGCAGATTATAACCTTGTTGTTGTTGGTCCAAGTGGAGTGAATCCATTGGTAGAGATCTATTGTGCGAGGCCAAAGTACATTAAATCGGCAGATGATGGAGGATTCTGCATATATTTGAAGCTGATCTTCAAGAGATGGATGGGAGATTTCTATGGAGGGGACTTCCTCCAGTTTACCAACCAAAAAAGGCTTGGGAGCCTCAGAGGGTTTTGCAACTTTCTTGGGAGGTTGTGCATGGACATCATCCTTGTAAGAGAAAGTTGGAGCAGAAGAAGGCTGCCCGACTGCTCCCCCTCGCAGACGAAGGGTTAAAACCACAAAAGCATCTCTTTCAATATTATAAAATGAGAGGGGGAGAAAATCGTCTAGTTGTTTACCTCCATATATAAACCTTTGAAGAGCTGAGGGAATCCATAGCCTGTGTTCAAGGGCATGCAAGAGGTTCTGCAACAGATCCATTGAGCACATCGAATGAAACATGGATTTTCCAGAGAGTAGCGAGATCTCAATCTGATAAGAAGGGGATGAGGGATCTAGGAAACCCTGCCAGAGCGCATATGAGAGGCCAGATTGATGATCATAGCTGGCTCGCTGCAGTCTGAGGCAGCCTCTTTTCTTTTTTTGTTTCCCCTGGTGCAAAGGATGCTTTAACGGGAAAATCTGAGGTAGTGCACTGGAGAAATGAATTGTTGGAGCGCAGGGGCAGGCTAGAACGATCGTTGCCTTGCTTGATGTTAAACATTGCGTAGAGGTTCCTAGTATCCTTCGAGATTCCATTGGGATAGGGGGTCATCCCCATCCAATCTACGTGGCTACCGAAGACCTATGCATGAAAAGAAGTCACTACCATATCTACTTTAGAGAGTACGGAGCATGCATTGAGCCCAACACTTGCCTTCTTCACATTTTCCTCTGCGTAGCTGCACTTGTCGATGGGCCTGAGTGGAATCAGGAGCATGCTTGACCTCTGGACTCCATGATCTACGGGGCCGAGTAGAGGCTTAATGGCGATGGAGAAAGAGTCGCAGGAGAAAAACTTAGGGTTCATCTTGGCTCCAGTCCAAAAGATAATGTCTTAGACAGACTTCTGAACATTTTTTAGTAATTATTATTGAATGATTTTTGAATTAATTATATGATTAAAAATGTAATTATTAAAGAATTGTGAATATTTTTTAGTAATTATTATTGAATGCTTTGTGAATTAATTATATGATGAAAAATATAATTATTAATGAATTGTGAACATATCTATATGTTAATATTTATTAATAATTTTTTTAAGAGAAAAACATTTTAAAAGGAAATGAATTTAAAATTATTAAACATTGTTTTATTACATAATATATAGTAAAAACACCATATTTCTATGGATACTACCAATATTTCTTATAACTATACTTTCAAATTATTAAAAAAAACATATCACTTATTTCAATAAGAACCAAGCAAGAACAACTTCCTTAATAAATGTGAACCAATAATCCCAGCAAGAACAACTTCCTTTATAAATGCAATCAATACTCTGATAGTTTTTTTTATATGCAACCAATAGTTTTTTAGTATTGGTTTTTAAAACGCTCATATTAACTGTTATGAGCTATAGAATATTTTTTTAAATGCCTAATTATGTTTAATGAAATGAAATGAAATTTTAACGTTCACGAGACTAAAAATAGTCTATGGGACTATGAGTTCCCTATTTTTCGCCTTTTTCATTTCAGTCCTTTTCTTATTCAAATTGATGATGAGCTAGCCCAACCTTCTAATAATCCCATCGCTGAAAAGAAAATGCCAAGAAACTAATGCTAACATATTCCCATAACTTTCTCTGATGTATTTGAACGCATCACATTCCAAAATGAAATTTTTTTTCGATTCCACTACCCCATAAGTGAAAAATGTACACACGTGTTCTTCTCAATCTTCTTTAGACCTTTTCCACCATCTCGTTTCACACCGAAGTTGATGTGAGTTGGTCCTTAATTGAGCAATAAGAACCTTTTCCCTCCACGGAATGTTAGCTCCAATGTACTCTTTTTGTTGGAGATCATATGTAGGGTTGAATTCTTCAAAGTAGTACTTCTTATTTCTACCCAACTCTTTTCCCCATACCTGTTTACGAAGCTTCTCCATAACAAATTCCTTTAGCTCCTTGCTATTTGTGGGACAAGAATTGAGGTAGATATTCCATTTTTTCATCCATGTGTAGTTTTGTCTCATCCATGTTTTCTTACTTTCATTCATGCCTTCTTTGAAGATAACATTAGGCCATCTACCTACTCCCATGTTCTCAATTCTTTTTAGATATCTTATGAGCCACACCATACAAATTACTTCAATGGGAGTTGTTCCTTTTCACTCAAAATTATCTCATAAGGTACCAAACTTTTTATTTTAAACTTGCTCATGATCAAGGGTTTTTGGATTTTCTCAATTTGCTTCCATTTTGAGACAGGGCTGCTGCTAGCCCACAATTCACACAAATATAGCATCACTAGACAAACTATGAATCCAAAAATCACTTTAATCGTTTTCCAATCCCACAAATATGCCTCTCTACATATGTTTTGAAGAGAATACAATGCTTTCCACCCTCCTAAGATTCTCTTCTTTTTGCATTCCTCCCAATTAATTTTGTTGCTGAAATCAATCCTGAGGTATTTGTACTCATTTACTTCTTCAAGAATGTTGCCTTCAAAGAAGAACATATGTTGACTCTGCTTCCTTTTATTAGAGAAAACCATTATCTTGGTCTTGCTAATATTGACTTGAATCCCCACTTCTCTACAAAATTGCTTAAGGGAAAATAGGTGCATCTGCAATCCATGGGCCGATTTACAAATCAATACAAGATCATCAACATATAAAATAAGTTTTCTCACAAACTCCCCCAATCGAACACCATCCCCACCTTGCAAATTTAGCCACTCTTCCAGTTTATCAATATATAAACCAAAAAGAGTAGGGGATAGAGGGAAACCTTCCTTGACTCTAATGTGACTTCTAAAGATTTCTGAAATACCCGCTGAGGTTCTAATTTTGACTTTCACCTCTTCATAAAGTCCATGGACAACATCTCTATAATGCAAAGGAATTTCAAGTTATTCCATTCTACACCACAACTTATCTCTAGGGATTGTATCAAATTCCTTTTTCAAGTCAACAAAACAACATAATACTTCTTGATGGGCATCTCCATGAATGTAGTATGAAATTGTACTTGAATCATACCCCATAAACCATTTTATAGTGTAAGTTTGTGGTTACCCATAAACAACTTGTGGGAGGGCATATGAGAAGACCCTGAGCATGGTTGAAGGTCAACTCAGAAAATCCTGAGCATGGTTGGTTGTAATCCCAAAAAACACATGATGATGATTATGGAGGGGGGTGCAAGCATAAATATATGTTTGTTGAATGAACCATTAAGGTAAAGGGACATTTTAGTAGAGTTGCGGTTAGGTGGATGGTTATTTCTTTATATGGATATGAATATTATGATTTTTTTTGTAAACACCAGGTTGTACTAAATGTAGACTTAGAGATGAATATTATGATCAAGATTAAGACAAGTAGTTGTTAAGGCTCAGTGTTAGAGCATGTAACTCCCACTTGTCTCAATTTGTGTGAGATTATTTAATTACTAGAATATGTAGACTTAGAGATGAATATTATGATCAAGATTAAGACAAGTAGTTGTTAAGGCTCAGTGTTAGAGCATGTAACTCCCACTTGTCTCAATTTGTGTGAGATTATTTAATTATTACTAGAATGAGTATGCTCCTATTAGCTAGGAGTTTATTTATGCCTAGTTGGTTGAGTGATTCTCTCCATGTAGTTAGCCCTATATTTGTGTGTGGTTGAAATATGTTGTCAACCAAGTGATTATGTGTCCAAGATATTTTGTCTATCTTGAGACAACACTTAATATTACTTAATTAATGAAGAATGTATATAGAAAATTATTTATAATTTCCATTATTATTATTATTATTATTATTATTATATATATATTCTTTTTATATGAATTCAAATAGATATAGTTTTTTTGTTAATTGAACTTATTTTGGCTGTTATGGAGAAATGAATGGAATCCTCTTTGCTCAGGTTCAATTCCTGAGAAAACAATACTACTAATACTCTATATAACTATACTTTCAAATTATTGAAACACTGTTCATTTTAATATTCAAAACACATAACTTATTATATTTTCTACACAAGATTTTAAAATGTCTTTTGAGATAACTAGGATGCAAAAAGAGCACCTGGAGACACTATTGATAGTATAAGTATATTCCTCATATGGAATATGCAATGTTGTACTTTCAGGAAAAAAAATACTACTAATACTCCTTATAACTATACAAGAAAACAACACTTCTTTAATACTCTTTATAGATTATACTCCAAAATTATTGAAGAAAACACATCACTTCTTTCTGTAAGGAACCAATAATCCCAACGTGCAAAACTATTTTTTCATTTTTATATTTAAATTGCCTAAACAAATTAAAGACTTCATTATATTTTTTTATATTGAGTTTTAAAATGTATTTAGATAAAAACTGAGCATGTAAGCTGCATTCGGACACACAATAAGTTGGTTGAGAGAATATCTCAACCTCACACCAAACTAGGAACTTAGATTTAGCTAACTCATATGGAATAGGAACAGACTCTATACATAGAAAGTCACAACTAAAGACAAGTAGGAATTACATATTCCAACACCCCCCCTTAATAACTACTTGTCTCGATATCACTTCGCAAAATATAGCTGTGGTCAAACATAACAAAAAGGATATGTCAACATCCATATAAAGGAGCAACCATCCACTGGAATTCATGGGTACCAACCTTCTGTTACATGTGATGTCGTGATCCACTATAGAATGCTTCAGCCTAAAACCCGCTTTTCCTTTTGCCCTCTTTTCTTTTACTTCTTCCCACTTACTGACTCTATTTTATACCATGTTTCCGAAAAGCTTTGCAAACAAAGGATAGATCATAATGGCTCTATAATTGGAAGGATTATTAATGTCTCCACTTTTAAAAAGGGTTATTGCTAGGCTAGTTGTCCAGTCTTTTGGGAATCCTTGTTGAATGATGTTATTGAATATTTCCATGGTGTCCAGTGCAAGAGTGTTCATTCCACATTTTAGATACTCTGCCTGAAGTTCAACCAAGTCTTTTGACTTTCCTATTTTCAGCTTCTTAATTCCAATCCCCGCCTCCTTTAATGTGAAGAGCTTTATAGCTTGTTGAGCCCAGGGGGTGGCTCAACCTCTGATTATTTCTCATAGAGTTGTATTGCATATTCAAACCATTGATTGGTTGTAATATTATTTTTGTTTTTCTTCTTCCTTGGTTGAAGTTCCTGCCAGAAAAGCTTTAGGTTATTCTTGCCTAGATATATTAACTCTTCTCGCCTTGTTTGCATGAACTCGTCTTTTTTATTTTTAGTATCTTCTTATATAACTTTACATTCATCTTCTCTATGCCTGAATTTTTCAAGGTTATCCTTGCCATTTTTCATTCCTCATCAATCCAAGCATTTATAGGAAAACAATTTGATTCTAATTTCCTATTTTTTGCTCTTTGCACTTCTCAAGTGCCCTTTCAATTATATTTGTTAACTCATGGTTGTTGAAGCTTTGGAAACCAATTTTCTCTTTTTGAATTAATCTCTCCAACATTGTCTTGAAGTTAGTACAAGTTTTTTGTGTTAGAAGAAATTTTCCCCTTGGCAGCGATTGCCGAGAGCATTGGGTTTTTCTCTTATGTTTCATTTCTTCTACCCATGATAACTTTATATAAATTGGGTTATGGTCTGATTTTAAGTCCCAATTATGCTCTCCAATCTTAACTTCTCCTATATTTTCTATCAAACTTTGTGAACAAATCACATAATCAACGACACTTGCCCCATTGTATGTGTTGCAAGTGAAGTTCCCAGACCTTTTCCATTTGTCCAGACCATTGCAAATAATTAAGTTGAAAGCCCCACACAGTATAAGAAATTCCTCTCCAAAATTATTGCTAACTTTGTCATCTTCTAAACATCTCGCCCATTGGGGATTCTCCTCTTTAGTGAGCCAAAGAGGATTGTGATCCTCTTTGCAACAAAAAAGACTAGCTTGTTGATTTGTTGTTCTAGCATTAAAATTGCCTAGTAAAAGCACTTCTCCTTGTTGATATTACGCGGAAATATCTTGCTTTAAAGCTGCATACGAATCCTTGCTTTCTAGCCCTTTACTTTGGTAAGTTTTTAAGACTTGAGGGGCAAAGTAACATGCTGCAATTCTTATGTGATTCTCATTCTCTGATATTTTGAACCAAAAATCTTGTTTATTTCCATTTCCTTTCATCAACTAAATGTGGCGACCTTCCTTTTCTTTCACTAAAACTCATATCCCCCATACCCTTTACCATTTTTGGCTACCTTGTTCCAAACTACTAACTTCAAATAATCGTCAAACACGGGAGTTTTGCAACGATCATGTTCATGAATTTCCGCGAGACAAATTATGTCCCTACCTTCCACAATAGGCCCTAACCCAGGTCCCCTCCAAGGGTAGCCTCTACAATTCCAACAAACTAAAATAGGTAGACCTGGGTAGGATCTGACTATTACACAGTTTAACACATAAGACTCAACTTTGAGTCTTCGCCCCTTTCCATCCATGTTGCTCTTGTTGTTTTCCTCCCTATTATTGAATTCTCTGTTTTTTCTTTACTGCCAGCTTGTTGCCCTGTTTTGTCCTGAGTCACAAACAATGCAATAAATGCTTTACCATTTTACAACCATGCCCTTTTCCCTTCATTTATTGCTGCCCTAATTTTCTTCACTTCTTCCCTTCTCTCCTCTTGTTGTTTGCTGGTTAAATCTTCATCTAGGAAGAAGTGTGAGCCTTTCAAGAATTTTTTTTGCTCAATAGATGGTGTTTGTCTTGCACAGTTTCCATGGTGACTTTTATGGGACGAGGCCTCTCTTCACATATCTTCCCCACCCTCCCTGCTTGGAAAATTTTCCCTTTCCAATGTAGTTTCTCTTTCAGAAATTCCCTTGTAAAATTGAGAGTACTTTCATTCCTACCATAATCTCTTATTCTCCTTATAATAAAGTTTGTTTCCTTGTATTTTCTTTCTTTGTGTTATCTTTCTTATGCTCTACAAACACTTGCATCTTCTTCTTCCTCTGTCCTTATGTAACCATTAGCATTTTCAATTCTATCTTTGATTTCTTTTGGACCGTCTTCCCTATTGTTATTTTTTGTCTTCTCTTTTGAAAGATCTATTTGTTGAGATACTTTTGTATCTACCTGGGTTTCTTTAGAAATTATCACATCCTTGTTTGTTGCCCCTGATCCTATCATGGTTTGCCACGTTGTCTTCATGCTTTTCCATTCTTTTTTCCCTGTCTCTAGAGCCTCTTGTAACATTGTTACATATTCTTTATATTATAAATAGGGAATATCTTTATATTTTCAACACATATGATACGTTTACACAGCTTCTCCCTTTTATTATGTGCAACTAATTCTGGTCCTTAGCAATTCCCACGACCTGACTGCATTGGATCAAGCCATTTTTTCATGCCCCTCACCATTTTACATTTATGATATTTCCTTGCACTTCAAGGGCATCTCCCTCACTCAAACAACATTTTGAGAGAACAGAGTCACCGGAAAAAAAAACGATGTTCCTCGTCGGCTGGGAATTCTCGTCTACTCTTTTCAAATGGAATGGAAAACATTTTCCCAATAATTATCTATATTAACTGTTGTCATTTATCATAGCACATAAAAAGAAGCACAAGAGGTACAACACAATTATATATGTACTCCTTCACTATATTCAAAACCTAAATGCAATCGTTAACATTCAGTATTTTGTGCCTCGAGATGGGGTCGTTGTTGTTTCTGAGATGTCAATCTTATGGTTGACATAGAAAATATCATACAACTCACGTATCACTTATGTGTATATATAGAGACACAAAAGAATAATATAATTTTAGATCTAATACTTTTGTGATCCATAATGTAGATAAATGTTTTCGGATTAATCACATCATTAGGATTTGGTCAACGTTTCGAACCATCTAATGTGGTTCATCCTCAGGACAAGGTGAAGAAGGAAACCGATCTCATTGAATAAATAGTAAGGATGCATCATTACCCGGTGATAGCTATTGAAACTAGCCATTATTTGATTTGGTAAGTTAATTAGTTATAATATTAAAATTGGTAAGTTTTAAGAAATATTATTAAAAAGGGTTAAGGAATAATTTAATATTGAATAATTAATAAAATGATTAAATTTAAGTTATTATAAAAAGGGAATAGGAGTAAATAATAATAAAGGGAATAATATTAAAGTTTTTAAGCTTTTAAGAAATATTATTAAAAAAGGGTTAATGAATAATCTAAAATAATTTAAAAATGAATAATTTAGTAAAATGATTAAATTTCAATTATTATAATAAGCAGAGAAAGGGTTAAAATAAAATAAATAAATGAATATATATTGGATATATAAATATTACAATAAAAAGTTAAGAATCATTATTGCAATATAATATATAACATAATGAAATATATAAAAAACCTTAACCACATAAAAAGAGACCTAAAGGATAATGATAAAAGAGGAATAAAGACCAAGGAACGGGAATAAAACCAAAGAAATAAGAAAGAAATAAAGTCAAAAGGCGAAAGGACCAATGCAAGGGGGAGAAAATACCTAGAGAGGGTCAGAGTCCAACCCTTACTTAATTTCCACCCATCATCTCTGTTGAGATTCTTAGGATGTCTCTCAATTTCAATAGCCTCCCTCAGCTTCTTATGATGGAAGTGATCCACCTTAGCCATGAATTTGGGGCCTTCAATGCATACATGGTGACACGATTTATCAGCATGTTCCATAAGAGAAGAAGTGCAGGATCGATTGTGCCTAATGTCTGCAACATGCTCATGAATTCTCTGTCTAATGGATCTACCAGTTTCCCCAATATAGGGAGTACCACAGGAATAAGGAACCATATAAACACCTTTCATGTATTTTGGGTCTATGGGGTCCTTGACGGATCCGAGAGAATTTTGATAGTACTGAGAGGTTTGAATGAAGAGGAGACATTATTTCTCCTAAGGACATGGGCAATTCTGTTCGTGGTCTGTTGGATTAACAAAAGATTAACCTTGGAGATAGGATCCATCTGAGTAGACTTGTCTCTTAAGCCTTTAAAGGATTTTTGAAAGGCCATAAGACTTGAGTATACTATACCCATTATTCTCAAACACGTCAAGAAGATGAGATTTCTCAGATTCCAAGTGGTTATCATCATATATTCTAAGAGCACAGGTAGCTAGAGTGCAGAGAACACCAAATTTCTGAGCCAGAAAATGATGAGAATCAACATTAAGATATTGTTCAGTGTGAGTTTTCTTGCGAAAAACCCAGTGGGAGATAGAACCTTCACCCCTTCTAGAGAGAAGAATATCTAAGAAGGGAAGACAACCATCCACCTCTACTTCCATCGTGAATTTGATGTAATATGACTGGGAATTTAGGTGACCAAGAAACAAATCTAACTTCTCGCGACCATGGGGCCATATGACACAGGTATCATCCATGAAACTATTCCACTTCTTCGGGTGAAATTGAGCTGAGGCCAAGGCCTTCATTTCAAATCTCCATTAAAAAGTTAGAAACTACAGGCGAAAGAGGGGAACCCATGGCAACCCCGCAGGTTTTCTCATAGAACTCACCTTGGAAACTGAAAAAAGGTGAGGTGAGGCAAAGGCCAACCAACTTAGAAGTGTCCTGGTCCGAGATCCACCTAATGACATCAATAGCTTCAGGGATGGGGATTTTGGTAAATAAGGAGACAACATCGAATCTGGCTAATAAATCCCCAGGCTCTAGCCTGATGTATTTCCATTCATTGATGAAGGAAGTTGAGTCCTTAACATAAGAATTAGTAAGACCCACAAGGGGTTTAAGCTTTCAGGCTAAAAATTATCCAGATGATAAGAGGGTCCACCTATTGTGTTAACAATAGGTTTTAAAGGGGCCCCAAACTTATGAATCTTAGGAAGGCCATAAATCTTAGGGGTGAGGGGATTACTCTCAATAAGCTTTCTCGAGAGAGGATTAAGAGAGGGATCAGACTTATTGGTGAGGGAACTGCCTTAGAAATAGATTTAAGGGGATTGTTTTAAAGCTTAACATAGCTACCACTATGGGAAAGATGGTCAACCATTTTGCTGACATAGTCAGACTTATCCATAATGACAATTTCACCACCCTTATCTGCCTTAAGGATGACAATGTCAGAGTTTCTTCTAAGGGATTTAAGGGCAAGAAACTCAAACTTGCTCAAATTACTTCTCGGAGGCTTCGTCTTCCTAAGAACAATGGAGCAATCATGCCTAATATTTTCCTTAATATTATCAGAAAGGTCCTTGATTCCATACTCCATGTTACAGATAATGTCATTAATGGGAATCTTCCTAGGGGCCAAGGCAAAATTAAGCCCTTTATTAAGAAGATCGAAAACAGAGGAGACAAAATTTAAAGAGGACAGGTTAATGACATTTTTCATAGAGGAGAGATTTTTATTGTTATTGCTAAAATTATTATTATTATTAGTACAATTATTATTAGTTATTGTTATTGCTAAAATTATTATTATTATTATTGATATTTATATTATTATTTTTATTAATGCTACTATGGTTATTTTTGTTTGAATTATTGTTGTTAATGTTAATTATATTATTGTTATAATCTCATTATAACTAATATTATCCAAATTTTCTATTCCTTCGATTTATCCTTACATATCTAAAGTAATTGCTAATAATTATAATTATTCAAAAATAAATAAATTAAAAAACCTTATTTCAAAATAAACATACCTAAATGACATTTTTAATATATCAATTTATATAATACAATTTAAAATTTTAATAATAAAACTATACATCTCAAAAACTAAAACTTAGATATGCTCTACAAATGCTTTTAGCTAAAACCTAATTTTTCTCAAAAAGATTAACATTCCAATATCTAAAGATATATAACAAGTGTGAAAGTACACCCTCTTTACACACTATCTCATATGATATAATTTTTTTTTTTAACAATAATAAACCTGCATTAATGAATAACAACCCATAATTATTATTTCAAATTTTTAAAATTCCTCCGTACTAAAAACCTTAAAACATACCGCTTCTAATTTTTGGATCCGTGGGCAATGAAGCTGCCCGGTCACGGCACAGCGTCTAAAACGAAGGTGAGATACTCGTGGACCCCACACCACGTGACACGCAAATATCTTATACATCTTGGACGAAGATACTCGTAGACCCCACACCCCGTGAGACCCGAATATCTTATACATCTTGGACGAAGATACTCGTGGACCCCACACCACGTGACACCCGAATATCTTATAGACGGATAGTTGTATAAAATATTAAATTATGAATCATGTTAATGCCAACCAATAACATTGCACAGACCACGTGGGTGTGCTCCTATACAGCCCGCCAAACGATTGGGACACCCCCTTCACGTTTCATTTTCATCCCAATTTCAGCTTTCCTTCTTCGTATTCACATTCCCCTCAAATTATATTATATGGATCTGGGTTTTGTTTTATCTCTCTCTTATTTCCATCTATCATCGTGGCCCGCCCAATGGATGCTCATTATTTATTCTATATGACTAATCTGCTAGATTCGACTAGATTACATTTGGACTTGTGAGTGAAATGGCCCTAACTCTCCAATTTTTTGGCTTTTGAATTTTGAATTATTATTATTTTTTTTTTATATATGAATTTAGTATTTTGAAAATCTTTGAAATATTTTAATTATGAAAAGCTTACAACTTAAATTTATAATTTTATTAAATTTTGGACTATTCATTTGCAAATTTTAAACAGAAAAAAAAATGAAATACTATCCAAAAAAAAAGTCTAACAAATAACCTACTACCAATGAAATTTCCCACTTTTATATGAAGAAATCTAGTTATAAAAATTTGGTTCCATTGAAAATGGATGCAAAAAGATACCTGTTGAAATACCTGGTGAGATATTGTAAGAGAGTTATGAATTAGTAACCATAAATAAATATCACGTATAAATTTCGCATAGAGCGATGAAAAAGAAAAATTAAGATCTGCCGTATATGATTCAAATTATTCAAAAGCACCTTTATAAAATACCTGGGAGATATTGTAGGGGAGTTATGAATGAGTAACTATGAATATCAGGTATAAATCTCTTCGTTTAAAGTAGCATAGACTGAAAAGGAAAAATTAAGATCGGTTGTATACCATTCGCATTTTATATATATATATATATATATATATATATATATATATATATAATTTCTTTCTTTGAACCTAGTTGTAATTTTTTTTCCGATTTCCACTTTGTAAAATTTTATGGTTAGGAAATAACAGATAATATACAATTTTCCTTATATTATAAGTGTATTTTAACTTTATTAATATAAATACTTAATTAAAAATTTTAAAATCATAGAAGTATTACTTTTATATAATAAAATGATTTATGAAAAGAATAACTTAAAATGATTTTGATTTTTTTTTTTTTTCTTAAGGAATATTTGGACAGATTCTTTAGAAGAGAAATTTTCTATAGGTTTACAATAAAGCCTAACCCTGCGAGGCTCTAACCCTGCCACCTCCCAATAGAGAGGCTCTAAGTTTCGTATTAAATTTCACAGGACAGCTGTAGTAGGATCATTAGGCCTTATTGTAATTCTTTTTTGCTCTAGATTTTATCAGTATTTAGATGGCCTTCGTTTTTTTTTTTTTTTTATACTTTGTAATTGTAATCTTGTGGAACTGGTTATTCTTGCTCCATGCCGAGGCTTGACCGAATTTGTAGTATTTACCTTTCTGTAAATAATGAATTTCCAAGTTCTGGTTCTTGCTATTCTGTTATATGAAATGCCGGTTTACATTACAGTCGGTCCCTTCATTCTTTTCGTTATGATATATAGTATACTATTATCTCTTCTGTCAATAGTAACTCTGCTTTTAATATTAAGGAATACTTATCCGAGTCTTCGACCGACTTACTCGTTTATTCCTTACTATAAAATTGGTATTAAAGGGTTTCCACTGTTTTTCTTTGTATTAAATGTACAGTGATGTTTTAATACTCTTAAACATATTTTCTTTTCGAAAGCATGATCATACAGATTTTATTTCTTTGTCTATGTTATTCGAATATTTCTTTGAATACTCAGGTATATAGTTCATATTCGGTTAGCAACTTATTGTACAGTATTTCACCTAAGTTACTTTTCTTGCAAATGTTACTTATTTGGTAACTGTAAAATATTTATGTTTTCTTTAGTACTTCTTTCTTCTAAAATGGGGTGATCGGACCACCTAAAAAACTGCCCGAGTATAGTCAGAGAGGCATTAACGATGCATTTTGGGTTTCTTCCATTACCCAGAATCCACTGGCAGTGACGATAAATTGTCCTACTAATCCCTTGAACATTTTCCTAATAGAACACAATAACATTTTTACCTCAACTGTGTCACATAGCCATTCTATAATTATAAATAAATGACTAAATACAGTAGCAACAGTAAATACTTTCTATTTAAAAATAGATGCAGTTTAACTCTGCTTTCAAGTCCATCTTCTCTTCATTACCGTATTCAGAAATTTATCTTATTCTATCATTCAAATATTACTCAATCCAAAAATTAAATCAAGTATTTATCTGTACAATATGCATTACTGCTAATGTTCTTCCCAACCTTTAAGAACGGTAATGACATCCAACTCTTCCCCGTGCTTCCACCGAAAAGCTCAGGTTGCTGATGTTCCTCCCAACCTTTAATAACGGTAATGACATCCAAATCTTCCCCGTGCTTCCACCGAAAAACTCAGGTTGACAGAAGAATTTTTCCCCTGTGACCTCAGGACTCCAAGTCCAGTCAAGCTAGAAACTTTAAAGAATTTCTAAGTGTTTTTCCACTGGTCTCTATTAGCTCAGGAAAATCTCCACCCTTTCTTTGCCCACGAACAGAATCTCTACTCGTCGAATTTCTTCCTATCCCCAAAGGAACTATTCAAAGTGTCAAGTTTTTAGAAAAACATTTACCATCAACTTTTTACTTTTACATTTGAAAATCATTACTTTTACATTAAAAAATCATTTTAACTAATTAACAATAAATGCAACTCTCACATTATTAAAACAGACATCACTTATTTCAATAATTCAAAATACACCATCACTTATTCCAATACTTCAAAATCATTGAAAAAAACACTATTCCAATACTTCAAAATCATTGGAAAACACACGTAGTCTTGTGAATCAATAATCCCAATCCTGACCAGAACAACCTCCTTTATAAATGCAATCAATATACTCTGATGGTTTTTCGATATGCAACCAATAGTTTGTTAGTATTGGTTTTTAAAACGCTCATATTAATTGTTGTGAGCTGTAAAAGAATTTTTTAAATGGCCAGTTGTTATAATTATGTTTAGTAAACACTAAATTCTTATATTATAAACATGTTTAGTAAACGCTAAATTCTTATATTATAAATAGCGAATATATTTATATTTTCAACACATGTGATACTTTTACACAACGGCTCCCTTTTATTCTGTGCAACTAATTCTGGTCCTTAGTTGTTCCCACGACCTGTCTGCATTGGATCAAACCCTTTTTCAATGCCCCTCACCATTTTACATTTATGATATTTCTTTGCGCTTCAGGCGCGTCTCCCTCGCTCAAACAGCATTTTGAGAGGACAGACCTAACGGAAATAAACGACGTTCTAGGAACCTGCAAAGTTAAGTAGTAATTAAGTTAACATTAATTGACTTGGTTATATAACATATTTTACTCGTGGATTCCTATTTATAATCATAATATTAAAAAAATAATTTTTTAACTTATTATTACAATGGTTAATCTTTTGATGTTGGTTGAAACAGATAGAGTACACTTTTTAAATGTTATTTTGACCCAATGAAGATGCGAATTCGCTAGTATCAATACCTAAATCATATTAGTTTGGCTAGACTAGAAAATATATATTATGCACTATACACTTAATATTAAGGATATACCTAGTGATTTTGGTTGGAAATATATTATTTTATTTATTATATTTTATATAGTGAGATTATTTTTAAATATAATTAATTATATTTTGAAAGTATTAATTATGAAAATTTATATATATAAATATGGTTAATTAAAGTTAACTATGATTAGTGATAATTAATCATGGTTAACCAATGACAAACATGAATATTTAGATTAAGGCAATAATTTATATAAATAATTGTGTCATACATTATATAAGAGCGTTAGAATCAATGAAAGACACTTGTAGTGAACCTATATATAAACATAGTCAATTAAAATTAACTATGATTAGTGATAATAAATCATGGTTAACCAATGGTAAACATGAATATCTAGATTGGGGCAAGAATTTATATAGATAATTGTGTCATACATAATGGGGTCAGAATCAATGAAAGACACTCATATTGAATTGTAGTAATTGATATTAACCATATTTATATAGGAAGTCAATTAGAGTCAAGTATGGTCAACCATCACTGCCAGTTAAAGGGATATTGCTTGAAATAATACTATAAAAATAACATATTAGAGCAACATTCAACCATAAAGACAAATAGTAATTAGGAAAATCACTTAGACTTTACAACTTGTGAAATTTTTTCCATTTAATTAAATAATTTAAAATCTACTTACATGCACATATTATTTTAAATGATATTAACCACATTTGTATACCAAGTTCATTATAGTTAAGTATACTCAATCATCATTATTAATTAAAAAGACAAGGAAGTAATACTATGAAAATAGCATATTAAAGCTACATTTAGCCATAAAAACATAAAAAAGACAAAGAAGTAATACTATGAAAATAGCATAT
The DNA here is from genome assembly GCA_034641835.2 of Pinus albicaulis. Lineage (NCBI taxonomy): Eukaryota > Viridiplantae > Streptophyta > Pinopsida > Pinales > Pinaceae > Pinus > Pinus albicaulis. The sequence continues at coordinate 41,217,859 of CM076569.1, read as the reverse complement.
TAAAGCTACATTTAGCCATAAAAACATATATAGTAACGAGGAAAATCAATATGATTTTACAAATGAAAAAAACTATTGCAATTGAATTAAAATGAAAAAATTCCATTTAATTAAATAATACAAAATGAGTTTGGATCAACATATTTTTCTTAATACTATTGCAATTGAAATGAAAAGTCATTCATATCACTTTTCTTGTATTGTAAAAAAATTAGTAATATAAACTATTTCTGTTAAATTTATAAATATTATATTTTTTCAAATGTAATTATATGGTTAACCTTTATACAAATATGTCAAATTGTTAAAAATAAATGTTTAGAAATACTTTCATTTATTTATATTTTATTTTCTTTATTTATTATTTATAAATTTTAATTACATGATGACTTACTAATATACTTTATTACATTAATGGAGGTAAAGTTTATAATTTTTGTCCTAAAACTAAAGATATGAAAAAAAAAAAAAAAAACTTAAATCTCACAATAATAAAATAAAATTAATCAAACTTCGATTAAAAATTAAACATCATCCACGAGCATGGTAATATTCTCATTCATTACTATTCAAAACAATTTAGGTGTTGTGTAATTTGGATTACCATAGGTTTCTTTTCAGTCAATACAATATAAGTATGTATTTCATTGCTAAGCATGAGTAGAAAAATACATTTTACAACTACTTTACAAATCATATAGTAACTAACAATAATCATCTTATAGTTTAATTATTTGTTTATTAAAAAACGCTAACTACATTATAAAGTTTATAATTTACTTAATTTACTTATTATATGGAGTGTCCCATCGCCTACATTATCTATGGTAATGTAGTTTTCCATCATTTCTATTACAACCAAACTCTAGAAAATGTAGTTTTTCATTTATGGAAATGTAGTTTTCCATCATTTATATTACAACCAAACTCTAGAAAATGTAGTTTTTCATTTCTATTACCTATGAAACTAGTGAAAATTATTCCAAATATTTAGGCCATTGACTCTATGCTCATTAGCTTGGCCACCGGAAAAACCATCTTCTTTTCATCAACTTATTACGAGGTATAAATTAATTAGTCTTTTTTATAAGGTTTAATTTTTATTAAAAATTTAGGATAAGTATCACTCATGTGTGTATACACATATATATATATATAGGGGGAGACAAAATAAGAGTACAATTTCCAATACAAAAAAAAACATCTTATCTTTAAACACAATTTTGATTTCTTCAATTTATAAAATAAATTCAAAAAGTAAAAGCAATTTTGATTGGATATCTATATTGATTGGAAATAAAATTAGACATAAGGCTTTCGAATAACAATGAATGAGTGTATTGTTAATGCACTCCCTGAGAAAAGGTTATCGATTCAAATCCTCCTAGGTTAGTCAACCAAAAAAATTTAAAAACTCATGTGGTGTAGACCTCATGGAGCGGGGTTGAGGATAGAAGTCACATGCGGGGGAATTAAAAACTATCCCAAGGGGCGTTTAGGCTGGGGAATTGAAAACTATCCCAAGGGGAGTCTAGGCTAACGAAAATAAAAAACTATCCCAAGGAGCGTCATAACACAATCCTAGTGATAATGTCCCAATCCTGATGATAGTATCCCATTGGTGGCTAGATCGTTCTTCCCTAAAGGGAAAAAAAAGTGGAAATGGAAATTTCTTATGCAATTTTAATTAGATACCCATATTAATGGTATCATAAATGAAATTGTCTTCCACATTTACTTAATATTCTTTGTCTTGGAGTTATCTATTCATTGATTTGATACTTGAATTTTTTAGATTTTAGCTCTAATAAAGGTATGAACCTAAAATTTTGAAACTTCCAATACGTAATCCCTGAAATCCAAAATGTTAAACCCAAAAATTCAAAAATTTTTGCTAAGCTTCTCAATCAATTTCAAAGGAATAAAATCAACTCCGCTAGGGTAAAAAAATTTCCCAGAGACTTTCTGAAGGCTTAGAAATATTTTCCAACCCATGGAGGAATCCCAACAATCTTTATCAAAACATTTACACCATAGGAATTCATAAAATGACCAATGAACAGACCCCTTAAAATTCATTTTTTAAAATTTCTATATTCTTCCAAAAATAGTTAAACTCCTAGACGATTAATTACATGGGTGAGACCCGAGGCCTTGCTTGCACGTATTCAAGGATGATTGGGTTTAGTTGGGCATCTTTCGGGTTGCAGGCAGGAAATCGAAGGCACATGACTATCCCATCCCTTTCCAATCTAGGGTTTCCTTCACAAGTTTACTCTCGAAGGCTAGACTAGGCGAACAATGGAGGGTTTTGTATAAGGTTCCAACTAAATGAAGATGGAAGTGAAGGAGAAATAGGTGATAAGGCTGACCAATCAAATTTTTTGTTTGATTTGAATGCGTTCAAGGAGGATTTGTTTGAATACGAGTTGTCGCTAAAATATGACCCTGAATAATAGGTATGGGAAGAACCCACAAAGCATGTTTTTGACTTGGAAACTTTCGAAGGGTTTTTAGTGAAGGCTTGGGGAGACGTGGAGGACAATCCTAAGTATCTTTCAAATATGGCTATAAGGAACAACGTTTTGAGGCTGAGTGGAGGGCCAAATATACATATATCATATACGGAGACAAGGGGTGGAGTTTTTAATGAAGTTCCAAACCAGGGTGAGGAGGCATGGAACCAAAGATCGATATATATTTTGTGGGTCTCCTTTGAGATTCTATTCCCCTCATCACATTTCATGCCGCTTATTGAGGTTTCTACTAGGGAAATTCTTGTTTCTTCTTTGTTTTATGGTATTTCTTAGGGTCTCTGCACTGCTATTGAGGGGTTTTGTCTTGCAGGGGATATACCAATTCCTTTTCTGCAACAACATGTGACTCAATAGCACTTGGAAAATAACCCACTAGGGAAAATCTTATGGCATAGGTCGATAAGAACCAAATTTTTATAGGCTCATAATGTAGGGTTTGTGAGCTAGATATTGTCAAGTCCTTAGAGGGACAAGGATTTTTTCCTCTCAACCCCGAAAATGGAAATAAGTCGAAACGAATAAGGTGCTCCAAAAGGGCTATGAAGGTGAAGGTTTCTATGGTGATAGGGTTGGATGTTCCAATGTAGAAGGGCCAAGAGATAACATAAAGAATGTTGGTTGGGTGGGTTTGTGAGAGGAGATCCAATCTTCCCACCCTAAATGAATGGGTGGCAAGAGAAATTACAGCTGGAGTCAAATCTCCTCCTAGGCTAACTCAATTAGCTAGAGGGTGGATACGGCTCAAATTTACAGATTTAGAAGATGCAAAAACAATCTCACAAAAATCATGGAGCATCGATTCGTCACCTATGATTTTCAACTTATTGTCGCCTTTGTTCAATGCAAAACATGAGAGAATGGATTTAGTTCCTTTATGGGTATGGCTTTTGGGCCTTCCCCTCCACTATAATTGGGATGAAAATATTTTTATGGAAATTGGGAATAGTCCAGTGATCCAGGTGGATATTGGTGGCCACCCATCTATTCCCATTTGGACCCCCATCATTAGTTCTTTCAGTTTTTCGCTTTCAGCACATCTTAATATTTTTCGCAGGTTTTTGGCTCCTAAACTTCCGGAGTCGTTTTGGGGCTCTAATGATCGAGGTGGATATCGGTGGCCACCCACCTATTCCATTTGAAACACCACCATCATTTCTTTCATTTTTTCAGTTTCAACACAACTTACTATTTTTAGCGGTTTTTTGGGTCCTGAACTGCCAGAGCCGTTTTAAGGCCGGCCCTAAACGACATTTTTTGGGAAAACCTAGAGCAACATGGGTCCATGGACTAATGTTTCTCACAAAAAAATTTGTACTCCTTGGATAAATATTTCTAACGAGGTATGGTGCGTGTCAAATGGAGATCGTATGCCAAAGTTACATTCCTGAGAAGTTGAAACACCAATTTACCCAAACGGGGCCCATAGTTTTGGCGCATCATCTCTTAGGGTTAGGTTTTTGGATGTTTAGAGTTTTCCATTGTTTCTTAATAATAAATAGGCCCTCGAGTCTCATTGTAACACAGTTCAGAGGCATGTAGCTGCCACATCTCTTCTCAGAGATAAGCTATCATCACCCTAGCTAGTTTATTTCCATTATGTCTGTAAACATATTTCAATTATTTGATATTAATGAAATGAAGTATTATTTCCGATGCATCTCTATGTTTATGTTTATTTCTGTATTTTATTGCGTTCCTGCATAAGTCCGGATCATCCAGGGAAATATCTGGCACTTGAAAACTTATGTTTGGAGATCAAGGTTATGATTGTATAATTTTTGACGGTGCTGGACCCGCCAACATTAAGGGGATCTCCCTGACATGAAGTCCCAACTAGACCTCACACTTTTTGGAGTTGGAGTCCCAACATTGTAGTGTTTAATGATATTCCTTGGATTGCAAAATGCATAGAGTGGTGCACGGTATCTTTGGTTAAAGCAAGTGTGGGACCTTGTGGAAATTCAATATGATGCATGAGTGATTCTAACACGTGAAGGGAAAATGAATTGCGCTCCTTGGAAGCCTGTAATAGTATGAATCTTCAAAGGAACACATGAGCTTAAAGACATCACACACACTAACAAGAGGAATAGTCCACAAGTTAAAGGTGATGGGTTAAAACATGAGCACACATTCAACAAGATTCGTACAAATTCAAACAAAATAGTTCATAAGAATATGCATAAATTAAAAAACATACATCGAAAATATAGCAAGAATAGTCCTACTACATTTACAATATATGCATGAAGACGTGTCAGCTTTGATTTTATCATAAATGAAAGTTCCATTCATACATACAAGATGACGAACCACTTGCCCCAATAGTGGAACGTGAAGTAAACAATGCCTGATCCTCCCAAAGAAGTATACTCCCTCTACGCTACGGAGAACCCAAGGCTAAAACAGAACTCCAAAGCCCTTTCTAAGCCTAAGCCTAGCCAAAATCTTGGCTCCCAAAATTCCCTTACAAAGGTTATGAGGATGTAGTTATAACAAATGGGGGTGACTCTTGGCATGCCCCCTTTGTGACTCTTGGAATTCCCTCATAACTCCTCACATTACATATGACTCTTCACACTCCATCATGGAAACAAAAAATTTTACTTATACAATAATTACAAATAATATTACAGTTTCCACGTGTGCCCATATAAGACAAAATAGGGTAGAGACGACTTGACAACCTTACAAGGAAAAACATTGTGGTGCTGGATGTGGGGTGAACTCAAGCCGGGCATCTTGGACTTCATGGTGTCTCTCGGTCACATACTCATGCCAAGCTTGGTACTGTGTGATGGTCTCCCAAAACTGCGAGATAATGTCAGGCTGGAAGCGGACTCTTGCCTCCATAGCATCTGGGAACAATCTTGGAACTGGTCTTAACTTCTTTCTCAATCAGGAGTAACATTGTTATGATCTGAACTAGTCCATCGATGTAAGTTTGCAAGTTTTGTTTGTTCACCTCCAAGTCCTCCTAGGTGGTCATCTGCCCCAACAGCTCTAAGTACTGATCAATCTCTTTCGTGAATTTCTGTTTGCGTTTAGTCTCAGTGAGTGTACCGACTGATGGGATCCGGTGGGTAGACGTGGATGACCATCCTAAGTATCTTTCAAGAATGGCTATAAGGAAAGACATTTGGAGGCCGAGTGGAGGGCCAAATAAACATATATCATATACAGAGACATGGGGCAAAGGTTTTAATGAAGTTCCAAACTAGGGTGAGGAGGCATGGAACCAAGGATCGTTAGATATTTTGTGGGTCCCCTTTGAGATTCTATTCCCCTCCTTATCACATTTCATGCCGCCTATTGTGGTTTATACTAGGGAAATTCTTGTTTCTTCTTTGTTTTATAGTATTTCTTAGGGTCTCACTACTAGTGAGGGTTTTTTCTTGCAGGGGATATACCAATTTATTTTCTGCAACAACATGTGACTCAATAGCACTTGGAAAATAACCCACTAGGGTATTTTCTTATGGTAGAGGTTGATAAGAACTAAATTTTTCTAGGCTAGTAGGGTAGGGTTTGTGAGACATATATTGTCAAGTCCTTAGAGGGACAAGGAAGTTTTCCTATCAACCATGAAAAGGGAGATAAGCTGAAACAAATAAGTTGCTCCAAAAGGGCTAAGAAGGTGAAGGTTTCTATGGTGATAGGGTTGGATGTTCCAATGTAGAAGGGCCAATTGATAGCATAAAGAATGTTGGTTGGGTGGGTTTGTGAGAGGAGATTCAATATTCCTACCCTAAATGAATGGGTGGTGAGGGAGGTTGCATCCGGAGTCAAACCTCCTCCTAGGCTAAGTCGATTAGCTAGAGGGTGGATACAACTCAAATTTACATATTTAGAAGATGCAAAAACAATCTCACAAAAATCATGGAGCATCGATTCGTCACCTATGATTTTCAACTTACAATCGCCTTTGTTCAATGCAAAACATGAGAGAATGGATTTAATTCCTTTATGGGTATGGCTTTTAGGCCTTCCCCTCAACTATTGGGATGAAGAAATTTTTATGGACATCGCGAATAGTCCAGGGAAATATCTGGCACTTGAAAAATTATATTTGGAGATCAAGGTTATGATTGCAGCCTTGTTGAGGGTGCTGAACCCGTCAACATTTAGGGGATCTCCATGATATGAAGTCCCAACTAGACCTCACACTTTTTGGAGTAGGAGTCCCAACAGTGGGGTTTTTAATGATATTCCTTGGATTGCAAAATTCATAGAGTGATACACGGTGTATTTAGTTAAAGAAAGTGTGTGACCCTGTGAAAATTCAATATGATGCATGAGAGGTTCTAACACGCGAAGGGAAAAGTAATTGCGCGCTCCTTGGAAGCCTGTAATAGTACGAAGCTTGAAAGGAACGCATGAGATTAAAGACATCACACAAACTAAGAAGAAGAATAGTCAAGAAATTAAAGGTGATGGGTTAAATCATGAGTACACATTCAACAAGATTCGTACAAATGCAAACAAAATAGTTCATAAGCATATGCATAAATTAAAAAACATACATCGCAAATATAACAATAATAGTCCTACTACATTTACAATATATGCATGAAGACATGTCAACTTTGATTTTATTATAAATGAAAGTTCCATTCATACATACAACATGACGAACCACTTGCCCCAATAGTGGAACATAGAGTAAACAACACTTGCTCCTCCCAAAGAAGTATACTCCCTCTTCGCTACGGAGAACCCAAGGCTGACACAGAACTCCCAAGCCCTTTCTAAGCCCAATCCTAGCCAAAATATTGGCTCCCAAAATCCCCTTACAAGGGTTATGAGGATGTATTTATAACAAAGGGGGCTGACGCTTGGCATGCCCCCTTTGTGACTCTTGGAATTCCCCCATGACTCCTCACATTACATATGACTCTTCACACTCCATCATGGAAACATGGAATTTCATTTATACAATAATTACAAATAATATTACAGTTTCCACTCATACCCATATAAGACAAAATAGGTTAGAGACAACTTGAAAACCTTACAAGGCAAAAAAATATGGTGCTGGAGGTGGGGTGAACTCAAGCCGGCCATCTTGGAATTGGTGTCTCTCGATCACATACTCATGCCAAGCTTGGTACTGTGCGATGGTCTTCCAAAACTGCGAGATAATTTCAGGCTGGAAGCAGACTCTTGCCTCCATAACATCCGAGTACAATGTCTTGGAACCGGTCTTAACCTCTTTCTCAATCAGGAGTAAAATTTTTATGATCTGAACTGGTCCACTGATGTAAGTGTGCAAGTTTTTTCTGTTCACCTCCAAGTCCTCCCAGGTGTCCAACTACTCCAATTGCTCTAGGTACTGATCAATCTCTTGCCTGAATTTCCATTTGCGTTTAGTCTCGATGAGTGTATCGACTGATGGGATCCATTGGATTCTCACCATGTAATCCAAATTGTTGTATATATGTACATATGCAGCCTAAATGTTTTTGATGAATGAGGTGATCTTATTTTTGTTCTGGATCAACATCCAAACTCTTACTTTCTCCAACTCTACTCATAGCGTCATCTTCTTTACTAATGTAAGCAGTGCATCCTTGTATCACATTTTCCACTCATGCACGATGATGATAATAGCTTGTACAATATTAAGGATATTAACAAACTCTCTGCTTTGTCGTTGCAAGTAATGTAAGTGGACAACTGCCTTATGTGCGGTCACAAAATCCTCATAAAGGTCCCACATACTGTCTCCAACTGTAGATACTTCAGAAAGTATCGCTACTCTTATCTCCTCCCAGTAGACCTGTGTGGAAGGTGCATTGTTGCACGAAGTTATTCATTCTCTTGCTAGAGTGTCTGTATATTATGTGCCAACTTCTTGTTCTCGGCCACTAAACGTTGAGTGATAGATCTCGTTGCACCTACGAATGCCAAGCTGACATCGGTAATGGCGTTTGGATTCTTGCTAGTTTCTGTCACTATCACCATTTCTCTCATGACTGTTGGTGATGCATGATCATCCAGGAAATGCTTTCTTTGTGCTTGTACAATCTTCTTTTATAGTTCGTCGAATGACATATTGTACACATCCATCATTGGATCATCATCAAGGGGAAGTACCTCCCCTTCCTCGCTCGGGGTTTCCTATGTAGCTAGAGGTGGTGGATTCTGAATGGTGACCTTTGGTGCGTTGGGCATCAGGTCCACATCTTCATCTTTCTGCTTCGGTCCCAACTCCATGTCAGAAACTTCAATAAAATTCTCAATCTCCTGAGAAAGCTCATGTTCCTTCATATGTTCTCTCACTCCTTCTACTGTTGGATGATCATGTATCTGCTCTTCAACCTGTATGGGTGTCGTCTCTTTTGTCATGGAACCTTGATTTCCTTCCCCTTCTCGCCTTTGTCTCTCCTCTTGTTCTCTTCTTCTAAGCTCTCATTTTTCCTTCAACTTTTGTTCTACTCTTTTTTCTCTCTACACTCCTTCTTCTAAGTATTTATTCTCTCTCTTCCTCTGCTATGCTCTATGTTTCCTCTATCCCCTCTTTGCTTTGATTTCCAAAGCTACTTTCTCACTGAGAGGATCTGATTTCATTTTCCATCTTTATTCCTCTTCTGTATTGTCAACTACCTTCCTCTTTCCTTTATCCCGCATTGGACTGCTGCCTATTGTTGCTGCTTCTTCCAGAACTGTTGTCATCTTTGGAACAACTCGATAAGTTCCAATCGTACTGATCAGTTCATGAGGTCCATAGGAGTTATGGCACTTCTTCCATGGTTCCTCCTTTGGCCACTAAAATATACCAGTAACCCAATTATAGTATACTCTCGCATAATGGTCTTTGCAAATTCCCATCGTATCATACAGATTGTAACTCTTTGCGTCAAACTCAAATCTGACTATGGATTTCCCTTTGACATTTGCGACTTTGAGGTTCTAAATATCGTATAATATGACCTGCAAAGGAGGAGGTTTCCATGGTTCCTTATTCATCCTATGCAGAGCTACTGACAACCCTGTGGAGATATGATAAGATACCTCTTGCATGAATTTTTTTTCGATGGCATATCTTGGAAAAGGATGCGACGACTTCTACCCGTCAAATAATCTGATCAATGTGCCATCCTATAAAGTGAACTAATATGTGATCTCTAATATCCTTCATAGCTTCTCTTGACATGCAAGGTGGATCCTCTTAAAATATGAGCTTGTAAAGTGGGATGATGAAGTGATCAGTAATTTTTTCCATGACTTCGTGACGACTGTAATTCAAAAGTAGCTTACAATAGATATGTACGACATATTATCTCGGCATCCATGTCTAGTTCATGCCACAAAACGGATTATGTACACATATTGCATCAAGTAAATATGTAGACATGTAGAAGCATGCTTGCTTTCCCTTGGGTGCATTTCGAGCTTGTGTACCATGGAATCTTAGCTGATGAACCAACAAAATTGACCAGTTGAATGACTTCCCCTCGTTCACTTCCTGATTCAATAAGATAACCCATCCCTCATCAAAGGTCTTTGTGTTTGGTTGGCCATATATTATGGAAGTTAGTATGACCAAAAGGTTATAGGCCTTCCTGAGTGCCTTTTTCTTGTACATGTGGGTGTGTGTCTGTCTAAACTTTTGGGCTAATGCAATTCTATGAGTAGTTTATATTAAAAACAAATTTCTAACCCATGCTCCCAAAATAAATACTCCCTATGAAATGTGGTATGGCCACATTCCTTCAGTGAGGCATCTCAAGGTTTTTGGTTCCACGTGTTATTCCTTGATACCTAAGAAACAAAGAAACAAACTTAGGAGTTGAAAGTGTATCTTCTTGGGGTACTTAGATACCTCATAAGCACAATGTATCTATGATGAAATAAATAATAATATTGTATTGTCTAGAGATGTATTTTTTCTTGAATCTTCCAACATTGATAATGTTGTTGATTAACAGCTTGATTGCTTGAACATATTCTAGCATGCAAAATATTTTTAGAAATTTGATAATTACATTCAACATCCTGAAAGAGAGATCCCTATCTTCGGTCAATCTGAGGAATATCCTTCTAAATCAGTCTCTCCCCCTCATGAAGCTCCAACCACTGATCAAGAAGACACTTTGAGTGATTTGATTGAGAAAATTGGAAGTTTAAATCTTGATTTAACCCCATCTTAGTCAAGTAAACAGCCTAAGCCATCTAAGAAAGGTCCTCCAAAGTGGCTCACTAAGACATTTGAAACTGTTCATCCGGATGAGGTTGGAAAGACAAGAACATGAAGTTCCACTAGATAGAATGAAGTTGATGTAGCCAATTTTGATTTAGTTGTTGATATGGATGTTTCTTATGATTGTGAATTAAATCTGTCTACATATTTCGAACTGCGTTCCTTTAAATAAGTTGCTTCTCATAATGAATGGAAAGAAGCAATGCAAAAGAGTATGATGATCTGATAAACAATGGAATCTAGAAGCTGGTGGAACCTCTATTTGGAACCAAACCGATTAGCTTCAAGGGGGTCTTCAAGAACAAGTATAAAGTAGATGGCTCACTTGACAAGCATAAAGCAAGGCTCGTGGAATTTTTTTTTCACAAAAATAAGGGGTCGATTAGGAGGATACTTTTATATCCCCCACGACAAAATGGGATATGAAATAGACTCTCTTAGCCTTGTCAACTCAAAAGAGATTTAAATTCTATCAAATGGATGTAAAAATTGCCTTCTTGAATGGAGATTTGAAAGACACTGTTTTTATGTCTCAACTAGAAGGACTTGTTGTGTAGGGACAAGAGAAGAAGTATGCAAGCTTATCGAATCCTTTTATGGCTTCAAACAAGCACCGCAAGCCTGGTATGAGAAATTGACTGAGCATCTTCCGAAACTAAATTTCAAACACTATGATCTTTGATGATGCAACTTTTTTTTTCAAAAAAGTTGGAAAAAAGTTGTTTAGGTTGTGGTGTATGTAGATGATCTATTGATGATACTGAATAATCAAAAATACATTGCATCCATAAATAAAGAATTGAGGAAAGGTTGTTAGATGACATATTTGAGATATTTTCACTATTATCAGTGTATTGAAGTAACCCAACATCAGAAGTTTATATTCCGCTCTCAAAAGAAGTACATTGTAGATTTGTTGAACAAATTTGGCATGGATGAGTGAAATCCTTTGACCACTCCAATGGAACAAAATTTAAAGCTCACATCCAAAGAAAGAAATGAATTTGAGAATGCAATAAAGTACCTGCAGTTCATAGGAAGTCTTAACTACCTCACTACTACCAAACCAAACATTTCATTTGTTGTTGGAATCATTTCCAAGTTTATGCTAAAACCTTATGAGGGTAGGAAGTCTTAACTACCTCACTACTACCAAACCAAACATTTCATTTGTTGTTGGAATCATTTCCAAGTTTATGCTAAAACCTTATGAGGGCATTGGTCTACTACAAAAAGAGTTCTAAGGTACTTGAAGGGAACTCAAAACTTTGGACTCAAGTATATATAAGTGGATGACTTCAGCTTATTTATACAAGCACAATGTATATTTTATTGCTAATATTGTAACAAATTTACCAAATTTATTACTCCTATAAAAAAATCATACATAGACCAAACCAATAGATCTTTTAAAGCTCGCTTTAAGATATTATTAACATCATTAAATCAAATATTATTAACCAAGTTCCTTTAAATCTAATAACCTATTTTATTTTGACAAAAACAAAGTTCTTAACTCAACGCCTTTTCATTTTATTTTGACAAAAACCAAATTCTTAGCTCAAACCCTTCTCATTAATGTCATATCTAAAAATTATTGAAGATTGACAAAAACCCAATGAAAAATTTCTAAACACATTCAATGTTGAGAACATATAATACACCTTAATCATTAATTAATTTATTTTTAGAGTTTTTTTTTATTATATTTAATTGACTATATCATTTTTTACCCATATCTTCTTTGGTTCGTTATCATGATTTTTGTTTTCGTCATAATCATTTTACGATTAATTTATTAACATTTTAATTAATATATTTCTTGCATTTTGTTTTTGTCTTATTCATATTTAAGAGATTGCATTCAAATTTAAAGGACATAAAATATGTATATTTATATAAACTTTAGTAATCACTCTTTCACAAATAAAAATATCTTATGCACTAATTTAATATTCAATTATTTTTCAAATTAGATTATTATTATTAGTATGTGATTGATTCTTTTTTTTCTTCATTTTTAATTAACTTACTTCACATCTCATATATCCACATTAACAAGTTTTTGGAAATTAACTTTCTAGTTTTCAATATTAATTAATTTAAACTTTAAAGTCTCAATTAAAATCTTTCTTGCTGTCACTATATCATTTAAATCTTTCTTGTTGTCACTATATCATTTTTCTTTTTTAATATTTGTTATTTTTTATATCTATTTTAATAATTAATTATAATGCTTTTTTTTCAATTTTTATACTACATTTTATGATTTTTACATTTATTGGAATCACAAACTTGAATGGTGAAATGTGCATAATTTGAAAATCTACTCATTAACACTCTTTTCTACTACATTAAATTTATTTATCTCATAGTACAAAAAGTCCCCACTTGAATGTCTAAGCATTTCAAAACCACTTACACAATTTATTTCCAAAATATTCTTTAACAATAATAACAATATATTTTTTGTCTTCATCTATTTAACTTGATGCCAAAATTTGATTCTTCATCTTGTTCTGACAATGAAATCATGGTTCAAAAAAGATCGACAAAACATTGTTATGATTTTTACCCATTTTTTTTTTACTTTTCATGATATGGATCTCACACACACACACACACATACACACACACACACACATATATATTCCTCATAATTATAAAATAAAACCCCTCTTAATATAAAAAATTTCCCCAAATAAATTTATTCTCCAAATGATTTATATCTAACATATATTTGTTAATTTCAAACACTAATCAAAATAGGGATTATTATATATTATAAGTATTATAGTGTTATAATGTATTTTTTGGAAAAACTTACCACTCAAATTTAGTGATATGACTAGTAGAATTTTATATATTAAATTTTTGGTAAATGTATATGAAAATCAATCTATGATAAGCATCAAAACATTTCTTTTGGTAGTAGTCTACCTATTATATGTTTTGGATTTTTTTCATGGAATTTGTCTAGAATTACGTTGGGATTTGTTAAAATTAAAAATTTGAGTTGTAAATTCTCCACAATCTGAATGCTTGGAGTATTATTAAGGTGTTGAATCCATATATGGAGTCAACTACACATTTTAAACATTTGGATTTGACCATAATTTGGCTAAAAATTGTTTCACAAATTGCTAGCAAAAAACTCCAAAGCTTATAATAATTCAATGCCCTTACTTCATGAAACAACTCAAGATTAAAGACATAATAAAATTTAACTAAATTATAATTTTATTTAAATAATTATTATTAATTATAAGAATAATTAATATATAACTTAAACATATATTCCTTTAAAAAAAGATTTAACAAGATTCTTAATCCTGAAGATTTATCCCCATTTTATTAAGGAGTTTCTTAATGGATAAATAAGCATCCAAATATATTACATCTCCAAACAATTAAATCATTTCATATGATTTTTTTTAATTAATTAATTTAATTTAAAAATAGAAAAAACATAACTAATTTCAAATAAATCTCAAACTTTAATACCTAAATTATTCTAGAAAAGTTAAACCCCTATCATCCACTTAATAATTATTGATAATTAAATTAAAATTCAAAAAAAATTATTTCAAAATAAACATACTTGAATAACATTTTAAATATATCAATTTATATAACACAATTAAAATTTTTAATAATAAAACTATACATCTCAACAAGTAAGACTTATATATATGGTTTATATATACTTTAAAATTGTTTTTGCTTACTTAAAAATTTGTTTTACTTGAAAAAAAAAAAAAAATAATAATAGATTAACAATCCAAAACCGAAAAACATTTAAAAAGCATCTAATAAGTGAAAACATGCCTCACAATAAATTTTACCCCCTAAAATAATAAAATAAATAAATAAAATTTATTATTTCAAAATTTTAAAATTCCTGTGTACTAAAACCTTAAAACATACTGATGGATCCATGGGCAAGGAAGTTGGCCGACCACGGCACGGCGTCTGATACTAAAGTCAGATACTGGTGGACCCCACACCACGTGACACACAAATCTCCTATACATGTTGGAGGAGAGGATAACATCGATTGTTCATAAAAAGGAGTTGTCTACCGAGCCCGTGTTTTGGCCTGGACGGCAGAAATCCGCCTGAATCCGGTCAACTAAATTTGCAAAAATCAGGTAGTTGAAGTGCTTGGAATCCATTTTTGATAGTGGAAATGGATTCAGCACTATCAAAAACCCCTGGGACACTCAAAATACTAATGTTTAACAACTATAAACAAGTTTCTGGGCAAATCTTTGCCGGATTTTCTGAAAATCGTGGCCGGAATTTGGGTCAAAACGCGGGCTCTTTAGACTACGCTCATCAAAAATATTAAATTAATAATTATGCTACCCACCAGGTTAATGCCAACCAACAGCTTTCAACTCACCACGTGGGTGTGCTGCAATACAGCCAGCCAACGAGCATTTCATTTTCATCTAAATTGCAGCTTTCCTTCTTTGTATTCAGATTTCATTCCCCTCTTCGTCGAATTTGTCACAAAAGGAAATAACAGTTGCAGCTTTTCAATCACCTTAAAATGCCGGCACCTGCAGGCGCAGCACCCGATGAAACTTCTTCGTCTTCATATATTCTACTGGTGAGTGATCAGTAAGTGGATAATTCTGTAATCAAATTATATTAATCGCAACCATCAGAAATGCCCTAAATTTCTTCATAGATTTTGGTTTAAATTTCTTCATAGATTTTGGATTAAAATGGGTGGAGGGTGCTGATGATGATGCAGGTGCAACACTTGATTGAAAAATGCCTTCTCTTCAACATGGATCAGACACAATGTGTGGAGGCGCTTTTAAAGCACGCCAATATCCTACCTGCAATAACCATCACAGGTATTTCATTATAAACCCTCCACACTGCTGCTTTACACCAATTGAAATCCCTATTTTGTAATTTGCAGTGTGGAATGAATTGGAGAAAGAGAACAAGGAGTTCTTCTCCTCCTATTTCCAAAACATGGAAAACAGAAAAGGGGAATATTATTGTAGCCAGGGGGCGCCCGAGCAGATGTTAGAAGATGCAGCGGATCAAGTGCGTCAACAGAGACTCGACCAAGATCGGTCTGATTCCGACAACGTGCCTGGCGCTAGGGTTTTACTATAAATGAAATCACACACTTCAAAAATATCATGGGCGATTCTGTAGGGATTAGCACGAATTTCATGGTTTAGCTTGTACAGCTTCCCATCTGAACCGAAGCTCGTGGACAATCAGATAGAAGTATGATGTATAGTGTTTGTATAAATGATACAGATTTCCCCTCTAAATATTATATGATTGGTTTTATATGGATCTGTGTTTTGTTTTATCTCTCTGTTATTTCTATGAGTGATCGTGGCCCAACCAGGTGCCCAATGGACGGTCGTTATTGTCATATAGAGATCTAGATTCGTTTAAAGATGAATTTCATTTTTATAACTGTTTATAGCTTTCTGTCATGTATATAGAGAAAAAAAAATGAAGCAGATAGATTATCTCAATGGTAGATTTGGGGAAATGCACTACGAGTTATACAATTCTTTTGAACTTGAGGCAGTTGGTAAGGTAAATTTTAGTTAAAGCTCAAGATGAATGTTTTATACAGGAATAGGAAGAAAGGAAATCTATAAGCAAGCGGATGTCATAGTGAAATGCACTGTGCAGAAATAGTATATGTATTTAGCTGAAGATTCAAAGCTTATTAAATGTAAAGGTCTGGGCTATTGTAAGAATCAGTTTTTTAGATTTTGAATTAACAGGTGAGCTTGACTACTATAAGTGACTTGTCCTGCTACATTATATAAATCAGAAGTATTTTTCTTGCTAAAAAAAATTTGAGATTCAAAGCTTATTAAATGTAAAGGTCTGGACTATTGTAAGAATCAGTTTTTTAGATTTTGAATTAACAGGTGAGCTTTGACTACTATAAGTGATTTGTGCTGCTACATTATATAAATCAGAAGTATTTTTCTTGCTAAAAAAAAGACTCGAGATTCAAAGCTTATTAAATGTAAAGGTTTGGACTATTGTAAGAATCAGTTTTTTAGATTTTGAATTAACACGTGAGCTTTGACTACTATAAATGACTTGTCCTGCTACATTATATAAATCAGAAGTATTTTTCTTGTTGAAAAAAAAGATTCGGATTTGAGAGTGAAATGGCCTGGTCTAATTATAAGAATTTTTTTTGGAGATATTGATCGTGTATTTTTTTTTTTAAAAATTTTTCTGTTGTATATATGAATTTAGCACTTTTAAAAATCTCTGAGATATCTAGATTATAAAAAATTTACAAATAAAAAATGTAATTGTAACAAATCAGGGACAATTTTAACCAGAAAATATTAAAAAACCTTCCAGAAAATAGCTTCTTAACAAAAACTTCATCCACTGCAAACACTCGGCTCCGATAGATTCTTCTAATGGGTGATATTTGCTTTTAATAGTTTTAAATGATTTTTGTGGAAAGCTTTAATAGCTATTGTTTAAAAAACAAAAACTTCATCCACTGCAAACACTCGGCTCCGATAGATTCTTCTAATGGGTGATATTTGCTTTTAATAGTTTTAAATGATTTTTGTGGAAAGCTTTAATAGCTATTGTTTAAAAACACTCGGCTCCGATAGATTCTTCTAATGGGTGATATTTGCTTTTAATAGTTTTAAATGATTTTTGTGGAAAGCTTTAATAGCTATTGTTTAAAATGTAGCTTTTATGGACATAGTAAAGTTGTTTTAGTGGCAAGTAGAAGGAAAAAACAATTTCAATAATGGATGGCATTTAATTCTCTCATGTGGCCCATAGACTTGGTTTCGGGCAAGTTGAAGCTATGACATGCATCACTATCTGTATAGCAACTTTCTTTTTGATTAAAAGAAAATAAAAAGACTCTACCAAATTCACAAAGGAAAAAAAAAAAAAAAAAACTAAAACTACTAACTCACAGAAACATACCATCATAAAATATCTAGAAAGATATTGTAGGAGAGTTCTGAATTAGTAACCATAAATATCAAGTATAAATCTCTCCGTTTAAAGTAGCTTTAGAGTAATGAAAAGAAAAACTCAACATCTATGGTATATCATTCAAATTATTTATCTATATATGCATGAATTCTTTAAACTTTAGTGATAGGCTTTTTAAACTCCCAAGGTGTAAAATTATAAAATTTCTCTAATATTCTGATAAGAAATAAATATATAATATATAGTTTTCTTTATACCATAAGTTCATTTAAACTTTATTAATATAGAATTTGTTTAAATTTTTTAAATTATTCATTTTAATATTAATAAAAAAATTATTTCATTCAATTTTTTAAAATTATTCATTTTAATTTTATTAATATAGAATTTGTTTCATTTAAATTTTTCAAATTATTCATTTTAACTTTATTAATATAGAATTTGTTTCATTTAAAATTTTAAAATTATTCATTTAAACTTTATTAATATAAAATTTGTTTCATTTAAAATTTTAAAATTATAAATGAATATGGAATATTAATTTTATATAATAAATAATATTTAGAATTTGTTTCATTCAAAAGGATTTTGATCTTTTTAATTAAATTTATTAAGAGTTGTTTTATTGGTTTATATATAAATATTTTTATAACTTTAAGTAATCACATTTTTATATACCAAAGATATTTCATATTAATTTAGCTAATGTTTAATTAATCTTAAGATATTATTATTATTAGAGGTAGTAAATTTTTAAATCTTGTCCATAATGGTAACCCCACTGTGGCGGAGGGCTTCTTGTCCAGCCACTATTTTGTTTTCTCTTCTTTCGAACAAGTTGTAGGATGCAACCTTCCCAATACGCTGAGAACGAAGACTTCAGGTAATGGCGTGGTTTCTCCTTTTAATCCCTGTTATTGCAATGAGTCTTATAAGAGTTTCTCTGTTTATTAAATTTACTCACAGTCTCTTTTTTTAATTTTTTTACAAGTTATGGCTGAATGATGGGGTCTTTGTGGAATGGGGCATCCTCCCGAGCTCTGAAATGCATTTTCATGGGTGGCCACCACAGATAATCCGAGCCCATCTCCTGCATTTAAGTTATTTTCAAGTGAATTTACTGCAAGTTACTGAGGGTAAAACCCTCTTCTTGTACAAGTTCTGGAATCCGGCCTTGAATCTCCTTGCGAGCTTCATGTGTTCCTCCAAGTGTGAAGGGTTTTGACATAAACTAAATTTTCCAGAGTTTAAGTTTTAATTATTAATTACTCGTTGCAAGCGTTCCATTCAGAATATGAGGATGACTATGTAATATTTTTATGTTTTGGCTATGTATAAAACTTCTTTAAGAGTTATTCCTCTAGACGTTATTCGTGTACCCTAAACATTTTGGTTTGGTTGATTTTTTTATGTGTATCCCTGCACTGGTAATGTCTGTTATAATTACCTTGTTAGCCAAATGCTCAGCACTATTGTTATGAGAGAAGTTTGCATTCTAGGTTTTGCGTTTCTATAATGTGTAATCTCATGAAAACTTCTGAGTCTACAAGTCGATATCTGAGTTTTTTTTTGTTAATATGTTTCTTTCAAATTTGATAGTTAATTAAGCTTCGTAACTTCTTTCTTTCATTACTAGAGTTGGATCATTATGTACTCAAAGATTAAGTGGCCAAAGGACCCTGATCCCTGCTTTGTTTACCACAGAGCTCGACTTTTAAACCTCCGAGCATTAATATTTATTTACGCAAAATTTTAGGAATGAAATATAATTATATAGCTATAGTATGCATATAATCATTTCTCTTGTTCTGCTCTCCATACTTTTCCTGGGAATTTAATTTAATCATTTTTTCAAAGCATTTATTCAATTACTTTATGGGAACTTGACTGTATATGGATGTCTTGCTCTGCTAGACTTAGCAATGTTTTATTTTTTGATCTTTCTCTACTATTTGTACCCTATAATCTTTTTTGTCTACACAGAGTCTAGAGTTGTACCGGTTTGTAGTGTTTAAACATCAAGAGGAACTATACTATATCTTCTCTTTAGCCTTGTCATAGAAACGTTCCTTGATCTAGTTCCAGATTTATTTCATCTTTTCATAATAATTAGAATTCCAACATTTTTTTAGAGCTAATAGAGATAATTTAAAATACCAGTGCAATTATATTTCTTTATTCCTGTAATATGTCAAGCACAAATTTTTAAGCACATAATTATGATCATCACCTAGATAATTGAACCAATAGTCTTAAATACTTATCTATGTATTCACTGATAACTGATGATGCCACCCAGCCATGAGAGAGGCGATCACGTCCTCTGTCCCACCCCCCCACACACTCCACACCAGAGTCTAAGGGAGCAGTTATTTGTCAGAAGTTAGGCCTCAGGACCTCTATCCAGCCTACACTCCCTTCGGGTTACAGAGTTCCACTGGTATTAAACCAGCTCTAGGCAACTCTTTTCTTTCCAACCTTTTTTTGTTAACCGTTTTCTTCTTTTCATGAAAAAAACCCCTTCCCCTTCCCAGGATTTCCTTTTTATCCTCTTAGGGAAGGTAACTGTCAAAAAAATTGCCTCTTCCTTTTTACTCTGGAGTCTTGGAATTATCTTTCCAATCAGTTACTCAATTAATAAATGTAATTTTATTCATGAAGTAGAACTAAAGTTTTACTAACGAATAACTATATTCGTTAAATATCTTTTCACTAACAAATTCAAATGTATTTTTATAAAAGGATTTTAAACATATCATTAAAAGTGAATGGGGTGTTACATCTTCCCCCACTAGAGGTAAACATTGTCCTCTGTGTTTACTTCATCACAACAAAATTTTCAGGATAAGCTTCTCATATAGAGTTTTTGTCCTCCCAAGTAGTCTCCTCCGGGCCAAAGTGCTTCCACTGCACTTTAACTTGGGGGATGACTCGGCTCCAGAGCGTTATTTTTATCTGATCGATAATACGCTGAGGTTGTACTAGAAATTCATCGTCTGGTTCTACCTGCAAGCAACATAATTATAATTAGTTTAATTAAGGATCCATCTTTTTCTAGGAGTCATAATGTAAACATAACTTACATGTACGCTCTGCCAGTGTATAATATGCTTGGGGTCTTGTACGTATCATTTCAGTAATGACACATGAAACACGTTGTGTACTAATATGTGGCTAGGTAGTGCCAACCGATAAGCCCCCGACTCTACCCATTCCAAAATTTGGAAAGGTCCACAGTACCTGGGAGACAATTTGGCACAGGTATTCCATCTTAAGGTGCTCTTCTTGGTTTTAATTCTTACATAAACGTGGTCACCCACCTCAAATTCTCGAAAAGATATTTTTTGGTCAGCATATCTCTTTTGCCCGCCTTGAGTTGATTTTAAATTCTTTCTGATTTTTCTTACCTCACGCTCCATTTCCTCTAGCATGTTCGGCCCAAGCATCAGTTTGGTTTCCGCACTGCTCTAGTTTATGGGGGGCGGCCATTGTCTTCCATACAATGCTTCAAAAGGACTCATCTTGAGGGATTGTTGGTATCCATTATTGTAGGCGAATTCGACGAGATGCAAATACTCCTCCCACTTTGTGGGTTGTTGCATCACATACATGCATAGCATATCTTCTAATATTCGATTCACCCTTTCAGTCTGTCCATCTGTTTGAGGATGGTAGGCTGTACTAAACTTGATATGTGTTCCCAAACCAGTGAATAGTGCCTTCCAGAAAGCTGAGGTGAACTTCACATCTTGATCTGAGATGACAACTCTCGGAATGCAGTGCAGTCTAAATATTTCCTTCATGAAAATGTCAGCAATCTGTATGGTCTTGTAAGTTGATTAGACTGGTATGAAATGAGCTACCTTGCTGAGTCTATCCACCACCACCATAATTGAATCATCGTGTCTCTTGATTCTTGGTACAACAGTGATGAAATCAAGTGAAATAACTTCCCATTTCCATTCTGGTACAGGAATAGGCTAAAGAAATCCTACTGGATGTTGGTGCTCCACCTTCACTTGCTAACATTCCAAACATTTGGTCAGGTATTCGTCAAATTTTTGACGCATTCCAAGCCAAAAATAATCCTTTATAATTGTTGTTAACATCTTTTGATATCTGGGGTGTCCAGCATAGGAACTTCGATGATATTCATCAAAAATTAGCTCCTTTAAGCTTATCTGATTTGCAATACATATCTTCCCTCGAAATACCAATTTTTTTTTTATCATTAATCCCATAATCTGATTTATTTCCTTGTTTTTCTTCCTCTCTTGCTTACTGCCATAAGAACTCAATCTCAGGGTCTCTCTTTTCTGCCTCCATGATTTGCTACTGGAACTTAAATTCTGCTTGATTAAAGTAAAGTTCATAGAAGCAATGCAGTTTCCTAATTAAAGCATCAACTACATAGTTCTCCTTACCTTTAATATGTTGAATGTCAAAATTGAATTCACTTAGGAATGCATTCCATCTTGCTTGGTAGGCATTCAAATCAACTTGTTTAAAGTAGCTAGTCAGGATACTATGGTCGGTTCTTAGCACAAACCTTTTCCCCAACAAATAAAGTCTCCAAATTATAAGGGCATGTACTACCGTAGTCGGCTCTAAATCAAAAGCAGAGTATCGCTTCTCATGGTCCTTTAGCTTCCTGGATTCATACGCTATTACCTTGCCATCTTGTGTCAATACTGCTCCCACCCCTTGCTTACAAGCATCAGTGCAGACTTCAAATTCTCTGGTTAGGTCAGCCACTTTCAATATAGGGGAAATAGTTAATAGTTCTTTTGATGTTCAAAATTGGCTTGACGTTCATTAGTCCACTTATAATTCGCCCCTTTCGCTACAAGGAAGTAATGGGAAAGGCTATCTTAAAGAAGCCTTTGATGAATCGCCGGTAGTAACCAGCTAAGCCCATGAAAGAATGTATGTCTGCTAAATTTCTGGGAACTATCCATTCCATAATTGTTTTTATCTTTTCAGGGTCTACCGAGACCCCTTCAGCATATATTACATGACCCAAATATTGGATATGTTCTTTGTAAAAATCACATTTGCTAAATTTGGCGTAGAGCTGATGTTCCCGCAACATTTTCAACACCAAGTGTAAATGTTCTTTGTGTTCTTCCATATTTTTAGAGTAGATCAGTATATGATCAATGAAGATTAAAAAATTTTTATCCAAAAATGGGTGGAAGATACCATGCATCAAACTCATGAAATTTGTTGGTGCATTAGTTAATCCAAATGGTAACACCACAAATTCATAATGTCCGTATCTGGTACGAAAGGTTGTTTTGGATATGTCCTCATCTTTGATCTGTATCTCGTGATGCCCAGATCTCAGGTCAATCTTTGAAAATACAGTAGCTCCTTTCACCTGATAAAAAATATCGTCTATACGTGGCATCAGATATTTGTTTTTGACAGTCAGCTTATTAAGCTGTCGGCAATCCATGCACATCTATATCACATCGTCTTTATTTTTAACGAGCAACACTAGTGCTCCCCAAGGGGACACACTTGGTCGAATATACCCTTTGTCCAATAGTTCTTGTAGTTGGATTTTCAACTGTGTCTACTCAGGCTCACTCATTCTGTATGGTGCTCATGACACAACTGCTGCTCTGGGTATTAACTCTATAGTAAAATCAATATCTCATTTTGGGGGTAATCTTGGAATATTTTCAGGAAACACGTCCATAAAATCTTGAAAAACTGGAATATTTTCCAACATAAGGGTCTTGTATTTAGAGTTAGTAGACCCCACCTGAATAACATAAAGTTGACACCCTTTTCTAATGCATTTACCCAGTTGGGATGCAGTGATGGGGCGCAATTGAAGTGGTTTCTTAATTCCTTGTAATGCTTGACGAGTACCATCCTCAAATTTAAAATGGATGATTTTATCCTTGCAATCTACCAGTGACCAATGTCTTTCCAACCAGTCCATTCCCAAAAAAATATCATAGGAACCAAAAGGTATAATATTTAGTTCAACGGTTATATGTTGTCTTCCTATTTTCAGGACACAATTTGAGATTTTAGCATTAACTCTTCTCTTTTCTCCCCTAGCCAATTGTACCCACCAGGGATTTTTATATTTATGGCTTTGCAGTTTACAGTTTTTAACTACTCGGGGATTTATATAACTTAAAATGGCACCAGGATCAACCAAAATGGAGACAGCTTAGGAATATAACTTACCTTTCAGTTCTATCATGGTTGGTTGGAAATCCACTTGCTGATCTTCTAGTGCAGCATTGATCCTTGGTATGTTTCATGAAAAATCCCCTACTGTGGATGCCTCTTGTAGATTGGTTGTAACTTCATTTCTTCAATGGTGAGGGCAGTTCTTAAATCAATGTGCCTCACCACATCCCCAACATTGTAGTGGCAGTTTCTGGATCTTTCCATGGTCTCACCTGCTGGATGCTTCAGTAGGTCGTTCATCAACTGACCATTTGGGCTTTTGCTGATTTTTCAAAAATTGTCTATTTGTTGGGTTCCTAGTAGCATTTTTATAATTTCCTGGTCTGCTAATTTTGAAATGTGAGGTACATTTCTGCCCCTTCTTTGGTGGTCAACTTCTGCCAACCTCTCCTTTCACCTTGGACTGTTGATAGCACATTCGTGCTTTTCGAATCACCTCATCCATAGTCTTTGGATTCACTAATTCGATCCTCTCCTTCATGTGAGAAGGTAGACTACTCAAGAATCATTTTTTCCTTTCCATCTCTCAAATATGGTATGTACCTTAACAAGGAGGTCAATTTAGTGATGAACTCATCCATAGACAGTTGACCCAACCTTAAGTCATGAAATTCTCGAGATTTTTCATCATAAAATCGCTCTGTTAGGTACTTGTCCTTAAAATATTGTTGGAACTCATCCCAAGTCACATTCTGGTCTTCAATTCCCTGCACATTTTTCACCTCCTCCCACCATAATGCGGCTTTTTCCCATAATTTATAAATATCCAAGCGAGCTTTGAATTTGTTTTTATATTCATAAACTTGAAAATATTTGTTCATAGTAATTATCCATGCTTCTGCCACTTCCTCCGCCTCTCCATCGAAGGTAGGAGGTTTAATTTTCTGAAATTCACCTTGTAACTCCACTTTCTGTTTCTTCATCTCCCTTTGTTCTAAAGCATTTCCAGACTTTGCTTCATTGTAAGTTCTATTTTTGTTACTTCACTGAGTACAAATCCCTTATGGATTGTCATTAACTTGTTGTTGCTGCTCACTACCTTCATGGGTGTCCCTATCTGGGCTAGGCTATGCTGCCCAATGATCTTGCTTATCTGAGAGGCTTCTAAGAATCCTCTCATGTTCGCATTAATATTTCATTTTCGCTTCTTACTCGAGTCATCTCTATCTGGAGCTGTTGTACTGTATCTAGCAATCTGTTTGCCTGACGATGTTGTTCCTCCAGTAACCTACTAGTTTGTTGGTGCTGATCCACGCTCAATTGTACCCACATTTCTGGGTTAATCCTTGGATTAGGAAGGGAATGGGTTTCCCCTATAGTTCTTGGTGTCTTATGACTAGATCCTCTCCTCATCGAAACTTATCAATAATTCCTATCACTGTGCACGGAATTAAAAAAAAATGAAAACACCCAATGTTATTCAATTGGCCCAATCTGGCCCAGCGTGCAACCACGCTCTGACACCACTTGTCACCACTATCAAATACTTACCATTAAAAAATAAATAAATAAAATTACCACACTCAAGGTGATTAGTACATATAATATTTTACATGTGTCAACTATATCATTATGGTTAGTACATTATACATATAGCATTTATTCCATTATGTGAGCGATACTTAGGAATTTGAATGAATATTTATTCTTACTTTTCTACTGCAACATCATTACATTAATCATATCAATGATATACTATGCTTTATAACTCTATGGTGTCGGCGATTATCCACACGTGCACATGTTCAATCCAGATTTGAGTTCTATGATTAATTTATTATTTATGAGATCTCTTCATAATGAAGGTTCAGCCCATATTGTTGCCTGGTAGCAGTCATCCACTATGATTCGTTGGTAAGTGTGCTATTTGTCGATTTGGTAAAACCTAGATTTGACAGTGGAGGATTATGCGGGTGGGTTTATGGTAACTACCCGACCCAAGCGGCGTAAACATAGTTCATTCACTCTCTACACTATTGTGGCTCCACTCTGCAAATTATTTCGCCCTTCGGAGTCCTTTCTCCAGTAGCTAAGGTGTTCTTCTCTCAACAGTGAATGCATAATTGCTTGTGGTTTTGCTTAGTCTCGGATAAATGTCATTTGCTCTGGAATTATGGTTTGCATTTGCAGCATTGAAACGTTTAATCTTGCAAGATGGTTTTAGCTCTGCTTTACATATTATTTTCTTGTCTTTTTTCTTAGAGTACTCTCTGAAACAGGCAAGTAACTTTTCAAAGCCTTTGTTGTTCTTTTTTATTTTCTAAGGATATGGAGAGAATGCTCAGTTAATTACATTTGTGAGGGAATATCTTTTAATCCATAGTTTTTTTTGGTTAAATCTTGTCCAAAATGGTAACCCCACTTTGGCCGAGGGTTTCTTATCCAGCCACTATTTCGTTTTCCCTTCCTTCAAACAAGTTGTAGTATGCAACCTTCCCAGCACACCGAGAATGAAGACTTCAGGTAATGGCGTGGTTTCTCATTTTAACCCCTGTTCTTGCAATGAGTCTTATAAGAGTTTATATGTTTATTAAATTTACTCACAGTCTCTTTTTTTTAATTTGTTTACAAGTTAAGGCTGAATGTTGGGGTCCTGGCGGAATGGAGTATCCTCCCGAGCTCTATAATGCATTTCCATGGGTACCCACCACAGGTAAGTTGAACCCATCTCCTGCATTTACGTTATTTTAAAGTGAATTCCTTGCAGATTATTGAGGGTAAAACCCTCTTCTTGTACAGGTTTTGGAATCTGGCCCTGAATCTCCTTGCACGGGTGAGCTTCATGCGCTCCTCCAAGTGTGAAAGGTTTTGGAATAGACTAAATTTTCCAGAGTTTAAGTTTTAATTATCAATTCCTCATCGCAACCGTTCCATTAAAAATATGAGGATGATTGTGTAATGTTTTTATATTTTGGCTCTATATAAACTTATTTAAGAGTTATTCCTTAGGACGTTATTCATGTACCCTAAACATTTTGGTTGGTTGATTTGTTTATGTGTATCCCTACACTAGTAATGTCTGTTGTAATTACCTTAGTAGCCAAATGCTAAGCAATGTTGCTATGAGAGAAGTTTTCATTCTGGGTTTTGCTTTTTATATAATGTGTAATCTCATGACAACTTATGAGTCTATAAGTCCATATCCAAGTTTCTGGGTTAATATTTTTCTTTCGAAATTGATAGTTAATTAAGCTTTGTAACTTATTTCTTTCGTTACTAGATTTGGATCATTATGTACTCCAAGATTAAGTGGCAAGAGGACCCTGATCCTTGCTCTGTTTACCACAGAGTTCAACTTCTAAACCTCTCGGCCTTAATATTTCTTTACGCATAATTTTCAGAATGAAATATAATTATATAGCTATAGTATGCATATAATCATTTCTCTTGTTAATCTATCAATACTTTTCCTAAGAATTTATTTTAACAGTTTGTTCAAAGCATTTATTCAATCATTTTATGGTAACTTGATTGTGTACGAACGTCTTGCTCTGCTAAACTTAGCAATGTTTTATTCGTTGATCTTTCTCTATTGTTTGTACCCTATAATATTTTCTGTCTACACAGAGTCTAGAGTGTACCAGTTTGTAGTGTTTTAAAAGCAAGAGGAACTATACTGTATCTTCTTTTTAGCCTTGTCATAGCATTTTCTGTTCCTTTATTTAGTTCCAGATTTATTTCATCTTTTCTTAATAATCAGAATGCCGGTATTTTTTTATAGCTAACAGAAATAATTTAAAATACCAGTAAAGTTGTCTTTCTTTATTCCTGTAATATGTCAAGCACGATGTTTTAAGCACATAATTATTATCATCACATATAACTTAAGCAATAGTCTTAAATACTTATCTTTGTATTCGTTGATAACTCATGGTGCCACCCAACCATGAGAGAGGCGATTACGTCCTCTCCTCCCCCTGTGCTCCACACCAGAGTCTAAGGTAGTAGTTATTTGTCAAAAGTTAGGCCTCAAGATCTCTGTCCAGCCTACACTCCCTTTGGGTTACAGAGCTCCACTGGTATTAAACCAGTTCTAGACAACTCTTTTCTTTACAACCTTATGTTGTTAACCCTTTTCTTCTTTTCATGAACCCCTTCCCCTTCCTAGGATTTCCTTTTTATCCTCTTGGGGAAGGTAACTGTCAGAAAAATTTCCTCTTCCTTTTTACTCTTGAATCTTGGAATTATTTTACCAATCAATTACTCAATTACTAAAAAACTGCATCTTCCTTTTTACTCTGGAACCTTGCAATTATTTTACCAATCGGTTACTCAATTACTAAATGTAATTTTTTTCATGAAGTAGAACTCAAGTTTTACTAACGAATAACATATGTTAAATCACTTTTCACTAACAAATTCAAATGTATTTTTATAAAGTCTTTTAAAAATATCATTAAAATTAAACAAGGTGTTGCAGTGAACTAACTTTAGTTTTTTTTTTAGCTTCCTTTATAAATGCAATCAGAGTAATGTTGTAAAAGTACCATTTTTTTATGTATTAGTTTTTACAACGCATATTAATTGTTGTGACTTGTAAATTAGCTTCATATTTTTTATATAACCAATTGTTAGAGTTTTGTTTAGTAAACACTAAATTCTTATATTATAAAGAGCGAATATCTTTATATATTCAACGCATATGATACTTTTACATAACACCTCCTTTTTTTGCTGTGCAACTAATTCTGGTCCTTAGTTGTTCCCATGGCCTGTCTTTATTTGATCCAGCCCTTTTTTCATGTCCCCTCTCCATTTTATATGTGTGATATTTCTTTGCGCTTCAGGCGCGTCTAATTCGCTCAAAATAACATTCTGAGAACACAGATTCACTTTACTCAATACATCTCCTAGCCCTGAAAAAATCGGCGTTCCTCTTCGGCAGGGAATTCTGAGGTACTCTTTTCAAATGGAACGGAAATCCTTTCCCCACAATTTTCTATATTAACCTATTAAATTTTTCCATTCAGTGGAGCAGATAAAAACAAGCACAATGCAATTATAGATATACTCCTTCAGTCTTCAAAACCTAAATGCAATCTCCAACCTTCAGTCTTCTGCTCTTCATGATGGCATCATTGTTGTTTCTGAAATGTGAAGCATTGGACTCATTAATGGAATATCAGTGGAAAGTTGACGTAGAAAGACTCATATAACTCACGGGACATGAATCCCTATATAAAAGCATTCACTTAAAAGTTCGTAATTTACTTATTATTCGAGTATCCCACACCATAAAGTTTTCAACTTACTTATTATATCGAGTGTCCCACTGTGTAATTATCTAGGGGAATGTATTTTTCCATTTATATTACAACCAAACACCAGAAAATGTAGTTTTTCATTTCTATTACCAACTAAACTAGTGAAAATTATTCCAAATATTTAGGCCATGGACTCTACGCTGATTAGCTTTGGCCAATAGCCATCTACCCTCTAGGAAACCATCTTCTTGTCGTCGTTTTTTCTTTTCCGAGTAACACTCCTAGGAAACGGGCCCACCCAAAGTGGTCACACACCTAGTCTACTTTACGATAATGAGATTAACTTGGATGTAGGGGAGGGATGCCAGTTGTAGGGCGACCTCCGCGACACGTAACAAAACAACCACGTCACAATCCACTCGCCTGTACGACACATGCCACTAAGATTACCAATTGTCGTGTGGTTGGTGAGGGCCTTAAATCCGCCAGCTTGCCATATGTCTAGGGTTTCAATGTAGGTTTTAACCCTGTACATAAATTATCCGCAAATGAATCTTAAAAACAGAAAATAAACAATAGCGAGAGCATAAAAAATAAAATAGATATACATAGATATTTTCCCATAGATCCCAAATTGGGACGACCAGCTTGATTTTTCATTATATTCCTTTTAGTGTTACAACACATATATATACATGCCAAAGCATAAACCCCAATCCATTAACCTTGGATTAGAACATAACCGTAGTTCTGTTGACAGGATCTACAAAATACCAGGGGCTGAAAACCATCATGGCCCAAAACCATGTGCAAACCCATGCACAAAACCATGGGCGAGTCCGCCCACTGAAAAATAGGGCCCAAAAAAATAATTTCTTGAGGTGCTGTCCTGGACCTCGAACATGGGGGGCTGCCGCCCCCCCTGTGACCCTCCTGATGCACCTGGCACAACATACACATACCCAACCAAACTCATGGTTATTCACGATGTGTCGTTTGAGTTGTGCATTTCTATTCGGGGCGGGATGTTTCTCGAAGAGCTCCTCCGGTCGCCAGTGCTGGTACACCTCCACTGCAGTTGTTAACCAGCTCACCGCCTTTGTTGTCGCTGTAGGATGCCTTGCTACCTAGGGATGGTTTCGTTCATGTTGCTCCTGCACCCCGTTGTGGACCTGTTTGGCTCCCGCGACCGTGAAAATTTGCTCCTCCATTGTCAAACTACCCTCCTCGACTGGTCAATGCTGCGCGAAGTTGTCGATGGTTTCATCTCCTGTGTTCGTTTGCAGAAGTTCCATGACTGTGCAGGTAATTTATGGTTTTGCAGGTAAATTTGTTGTTTTTCTTGCATTTTCGAGAGATTTTCTTTTGTTTTTGTTAATTTATTCTCATTTCCATTGTGTTGTAGGTAATGCTGAACTATGGTGAGGTCTGGCTATCCAGTTGGCTCGTGCATAGAAGTTTGGCTCTCCAGTTGGTGTCTTCACCTCCTGGTAGGAATTATTTTCCTACCAGCCCACTGTTATGTTTTTTAACACTTTTAATCTTCTTCAGTGGAATTTAGCTCGTTTAGCTCTTCTTTGGACTGTTTATTCTTCTTTGAATGACACTGGTTTTTCTTGTACTGAATGGCACTATTTTTGCTTGTTTGATTTGCCACTGGTTTTAGGGCTATACCCATGTTCTTGTTTTTTTTTAGGGTTGTATGTTCAGTGTGGCTTGACATTTCTCATCCCCCAAAAACTCTTCTTCTATATTCATTCCATTGGCGCATTTTTTAGTATGTAGTCATTCCATGCCGGTGGAAACCTTGAGCATAAAACACGGTTTAGGGTTTAGGGTTTGGTTTATGAAATTCCTCCTATCCCTCCCTCTGGTCAAGTGAGTATTTCCTCCTCATTTGCAGCTATGTTGGTGTTCAACTCATGTTGTTTCCCTAGATTGAAAGGATTTTCTCCTCCATCTCTTTGATGGTTAGTTGAAGTTGTTCCCTAAGCTTGCTTTCTTTTTTGTTCTTAGCTAAAGGGATCATTCCAACCCACTCTTATAGAAATGTAGTTTTTATAATAATAGACTTGTAGAGAATACAAAATTTTCTTTGTGAATTGTACTTGTATCTGACATGAGTCCCCATTTGTAAGGGCACCAAATTATGTATTCTGTTGATTACTTGAATGGGTTCCTGCAAGTGTGAAAGAGAAATGTAGAGTAATAGCTTGCCCTTGTAATGGTAAAATTTTATAATGGCCCTCGGCAAGTTCAAGGGTCGAACCACTCGGGATATCTTTGGCAAGTTGTTGGTTGGTTTTAATAACATACATTTAGGTCAAATAGGGTGAAGTAATATGTTGCTGTGAGGATCCATTTATGTTGGGCAGATGAAGCAGGATGGATTTCCCCAGTGAATTCTAGACCTCGTTGTTGAAAAGGAGCTTCAACAATGATAGGATGCAGAGGTAAGGGTAGAAATTTTCTTTTTCCTTCAAAGATTTGACACTTGTGGTAGGAAATTATCATTTTATGGACATCTTGAAAGAGGGTGGGCCAATAATAACCAACTCTAAGGATTTTGTTGACAGAAGTTTTCCAATAAAGGTGGCCTCCACATTCTCCTTCATGAAACTCATGCTTGATCTTATCTGCATCATTCTTAGGCAAACATTTAAGCAATAATCCACTAGCATTTTTCCAATATAAACATTTATCTAAAATTCAGTAATTAATAGCTTTCAACTTTAGAAACCTTGCCCTGTTTTAGACAAACCAGGAGGAACATTAGGATTAAGAAGCACATACAAAATATCAGCATACCAAGATGAATTCAGAATATAATCTTCAATCAGTGGACCTGCCAACTCCTCCTATTCATCTGATGCATTAAACATGTTTATATCAAGTGCTTGTAAGTTTGATTCAGCCATTAGTTTTTCTAGTCCTTGAACTTTGATGAGATTAGTGGGCTTAATTTCTAAATCATATTCTAATATTACAACAATCCACTTTCCTCTTTTGCCATCAGGATCTTGTGTCAAGATGTCTTTTACCACTGAATGAGGCACAAATGCAATGATGTGTGAGTGTAAAATGTAAACTCTGAAATTTTTTAAGGCTCTGACTAAGGCAAAAGCCTGTTTTTCCATTATGTTGTATTTCATAGGTGCATCTCTTAATGCCTTACTAGAAAATACAATAGGATGCTCTTGTCCCTTTATGTTTTTCTGTAGTAGGACAACAACTACTGTATGTTCTGATGCAAAGGAGAAAATGAAGAAGTCTTTAGTAAAATCAGGACTAATAAGAACTGGTGTTTGGGTAAGTTCTTTTTTTACCAGTTCAAAGGATTTCTTTGCTTCTAAGGTCCATTTAACTCCTGCTTCTCTTTTAAGCATGTTTGTAATGTTTCTAAGGAGTTCAGCTAGGTTGGGTATGAACCTTCTCAAGAAATTAATCTTTCCAATGAAAGATTGAAGTTCCTTGATGTTTCTAGGATGATTGATTTTCAATATACCTTCAATCCTCTTTGGGTCTATATTTATCCCCTCTTCAGATATGATATGACCAAGAATTTTACCTTCTTGGAGACCAAACAATGTTTTCTTGGGATTTAAGGATAAACCATATTTTCTGCATTTCTCAAAGACTTTTCATTGGTGTATTAGGTGTTATTAATCTGTTTTGGAATAGACTGTTATGTCATCTAAGTAAATCACAATGAAGTAATCTATTTCTTCTGAAAAAACAATATCCATGGCTCTCTGGAATGTGGCACCGACATTCATTAAACCAAAAGGCATTTTCACATACATGAAAGTGCCCCAAGGTGTGGTGAAGGTTGTTTTAAGTTGATCACCAGGGTGTACCAATACTTGGTTGTATCCTGAGAAGCCATCTAGCAAAGAAATTATTTTAGAACCTACTACCCTTTGTAAGATGTGATCCATTTTGGGCAAGGGATAGTTGTCCTTTAATGAGGCCTTGTTTAATTTGCTGAAGTCTATACAAAGCCTTATTTCTCCTGTTTTCTTCCTCACATATACAAGATTGGATACCCATTCTGAGTATTTTACAGGGACTATAATTTCATCATCATACATTTTTTTGATTTCTTTCTCAACCAGAGGTAGTTGAACAGAGTTTATTCTGCGCAATTTTTGTCTATAAGGCTTTTGGTTTTCTTTGAGGGGTATCTTATGATGAATTATTTCTGTATCATATGATTTTAAATCTTCATAACTCCAAGCAAACACATCAGAAAATTCTCTAAATAGATCCAGATATTTCAGTTTGATGTGAGCTGGCAGTGTTTTGGATAGTTTGATCATTTTAGGCTTTTCTTCACTGCCTATATTACATTCTTCAACATCAGTTTTAGTGGGTTCTATTTTTTTCTTTTTGGCAACATCATTAAAGTCAAACAATTCCTCCAGAGGCACTAGTCCCTTTGGCAAGTTTTCAGTGTTAGACTGCAACACTTCTAGATATTCTTTTTCTAAATCAGTGCATATCTCTGTTTTATTTTTAAATCCTTTGGTTAACAGATTTATATCAGCAATATTGGGAGGTTCTTCTTTGTAATATTGTTCCTCAGTAGGGCAATCTTCTTCATATTATGAATTTGAATTTGGCACTTCAAACTCATTTTTGGACTGCAGGAAGTCTTCTATTTGTTTATCTCCTTCAAAAAATTGCCAGTATCTTTCATTATCTGGGACTGCTGGTCTATATTTGACTTGTATTGTGTATTGTTTTCTTTCCTAAGGTTTTAGACATGTACTAGCAGCAAAGGCTAAACCATTGGCAAGAATGTTTTGGTTTCTCGGGACAAAAGTGAGTTAGAATTCTGCAAACGATTTCAAGAGATCCATGGCATCATCTCTGTAGGCTCTTAACCTTGGATTTTTAGCAGTGTATTCTCCATTTACTTGCCTAATTATCAGCTCTAAATCTCCATGGACAGTTATCCTCTTGGCTCCTAATTTTTTCAATAAACGTAGTCCTAAGAGGAGTGTTTGATACTTTGCTATATTGTTAATGCACTGGAAATTTAATCTGTATGAATGGCCTTCAGCATGGTTATTCTCTGTGTTATGCACCCATATGCCTGCTCCTGCACCAGTTTTGCTACAAGACCCATCAAAACTCATACTCTAAAGAGGACTAGTTTCAGATTTTTTATTAATTTCTTCTCTGTCCTCTCTGTTTTGTTTATCTTGATTGCCACTATGTTGTTTTTGAGGGTCTGTACTATGTCTGTTTTTGTCTTGTTCCTCAA
Organism: Pinus albicaulis; assembly: GCA_034641835.2. Lineage (NCBI taxonomy): Eukaryota > Viridiplantae > Streptophyta > Pinopsida > Pinales > Pinaceae > Pinus > Pinus albicaulis. Next base: position 41,183,452 of record CM076569.1, on the reverse strand, counting down.
GGTTTTCAGTGTGTTGAATAATTTTCCTTTGATTCTCATGATTAGCACTAAATAGGTGGTTGTTTTGTGGCTTAGGATCTTTAATTTGTTTGCTGGTATTTTCTGAATTAGCAAATTGTTTGGCTGATTCCTCCTTCTTTTCCCTTTCTTTTATGTCTGGTTTCTTATCTTCTGATCCTTGCTCATTTAAATTTTCATCATTGTAAAGAATGAATGAGTCCAGATCTGTATGAATAGAATAGAGAGGGGAGTTATCTGGTCTTTCTTGACTACTCACCATGTACTTCATGTGGGTTTCCCTATATAGTCCTCTAGGTTGACTGAAGATAGGGATGGTGGCATAAATCTTATCCATTTTCATAGTGCCTTGAAGTTTAGCACCCCAAGATCTTGAAAGGAGCATGCCATATTTTGGAGGTATATCAGCCACTACAATGTCCATCACTAAGATTTTAGTTGGGATTTGTGCTAATTTTACACAAAGATCTTTTATTAGGCCTAGACATTTGACTCTGCTGGAGTCAAAGGAGTATAAATCTTTGTAGGGCCTAGTTACTTCAAGGCCTAATCTCTCCATTATTACTTTGGGCATGAGGTTATGTGATGCTCCTGAATCAAGCATGGCATTGTGCAAAATGTTATCATGGATGTTTAGACTAACATAAAACAGAGGAACCCCTCCTTCTTGAAATTTTCCTTCAATTTTTGGTCCGAACAGAAGCTCAGGTTTATCATCACTTAAATTAACAGAATCATTGTTATCTCCTATGTTCAAATCTCTTAAAAATTGTGATTTATATACATCTTGGGTGACTAACTCAGTGAGGGGAATAGAGATTTTTATTTTGGCAATTTCACTCTATATGCTAAAAAGAGTTTGATTCTTGGAAATGTTTATTTCAGCCTTTTTAGTCACTGTTTTCTTAGCAAAATCAGCTTGCTGGTTTTTATTATGGACATCATTTAAAATGGTTTTATCAAGAGCATTAACTGAGGTGCTAGTGCTGCTAGGGCCACCACTATGTTTGCTAGAATTTTGGGTGTTTTTTCCTTTGCTTCTATAAGAACTTTCAACCACTGTTTTAGTGTTTTCTGTTGTATTTTTGGGAGTGTTTACAGGGCTGTTTTTTGCAGAGATTTCAGAGATCTTTCTCTTGGGAACTTCTTGGTTCTTTTTACTCCTTAAGTCATATTGTTTATGTACTTATATTATGGCATTTTCAAAGCCTTGTTGGTAGTCTGCAGACCCTAAGCTCTCTTCTTCATAAGGTGTATATATGACTTGTTCTTTCCTAGTGAGGAAAACAATATCCTCATCATTTGTTCCCAACATGTTCATGTAATTTTCCTCTGCTTCCTCTACTATCCCCTCCTCCTCATCAGCATAGTTTTCTTGAAAGGGAGGTCTGATCTGCTGATCAGGACCTCTTTGTCTTATTTGAGGGGGGTTTCTCCTAAAATTCTGATTTTGATTTTGGACTTGGTTCCTGTTTTGAGGAGCTATTTGATTTTATTTAGGATAAGCTCTCTCATTTACATTCATCCTTTCCATCATCCTTTCCATAGTTTTCACTAAGTTATCAAGTTTTGAATCATCTCTATATGTCACCCTTTTCTCACTTTTCATCCTAGCTCTTTTGGCAAGCAGATTTTCCTCAACACTTACTGCCCCTCTCTGCATATCTTCTAAGCTGAGGGGTTCTCTTTCTCTCAATGGGTAGGCCATTTCAGGGTCAAACCCATCAGGAAATTTCATTAAAGCTAGGCCTTGTGGTGGTTTCATATGGATAGGTAGGGAATTGTACACACTATTAAATCTACCGCAGTACTCTTATACTCCTTCTCCAACATTCCTTTTAATGTTCTCATATTCGGATATAATTTGGAGAGGGTTCTTCTTGACTTCCTATTTGTTTAAAAATAGCTGATGAAAAGCAGGGAGGTCATTTATACTATTAGGGGTTAAGCCTTTAAACCATTTTCTTGCTTCTCCCCCTAATATTTGAGCAAACATCCTAAGTTTAATGGTTTCATCATCTATTTATTGTCTGTCAAAGTAGTCATTCATTTTTTCCACATGTTGTTGAGAAGTAGTGGAACTACTAGCATCATATAGAGGAATTTTGGACTATAATATTGTGGTAGAATGGCTAAAGGTAAAGGAAGGACTAAGGGAGCATACCATGTTGCCATGATATGTAGTTGTGGAAACAATGGGGGGTTTACAAGCAGAGGATTTGTGATAGGAGGTTGATGATGAGCTGAAGTGGTTTGAACTGTGGATGTCTAGGTGAGTGTAATAGAAGTATTTGGACCAACTAAGTACCGTTGAGCAAATTTAGGTTGAGAGAAGCCAAAATTGTGAATGAAATGGATATCAGGAGGAGTGGATGGGGAGGCTTCTCTACTGCTAGTGCGCTGTGAATTTTCAGGCTCAAAGTCTATCTGATCTATACCGCTTAATGACTTGGTTCTAGATAAGTTTCTGATATAGGATAAGTCAACTTGGGTATTTTGCAGAGTTGTAAGGTTTTCAAGGACAGAGTTTGCTCTGTGGATTGATCTGATAATAGTTGGATTTTTGGGTGTAGAAGACTTCCTAAGGATGCTTTCAGGATTTTCAACTATTTCAGGAGGATTTGGGTCAGGATAGGCTCTAGTATAGATTCTTTTGGAAGCCAGGATTTAGACCCAAAGGCAAGAAAATTTAGCCAGGTATGACAGTCTTTATAGGCAAACTAATATGTGTAAGAAAACTTAATCCACAAAGTTTTCTTAACTGTGTTTTTGTGATGTTCTAATGATAAAATAAGTTTCCCAATGGAGTCTTTGGACCACCAATGGGGTCAGCAGGCCTACTGAAAACCAATGGACTCACCAGGTGGAATATTTTTACTTGTTTTCTAGGACTGGTTGTTTTCCACCATTAACAATCAGGAACCACTCTTGGAAGACACTTGATTCATTTAAGAATGGGATTTTCTGAGTTGTGAAGTTATCTATTACTCAATTTGTTCCCCAGTATGGTTGCCACTATGTTGGCTCCCTGTGATTTACAAGAATGGCAAGAATAAACGCTGCAGGGGGCCACATTAGAACCACTTTGGAATCCTAGGACCTAGCCTTCCTGGATTCAGAGAGGGATCTCTCTATATAAGTGTTTAAAAGATATATCTTTATGATTTTATTAAGATATTAGGCTAGTTATGAAGCTCTTGAGAACTTTTTGTTTTGGTTAGGCAGTTATTATTTGAGAAGGTAATTTTGAAGGGTGAAGGTGGGAGTAGATTGAGAGAATGTTTCAACTGAAAAGAAAGATAGGTCATGAGACAGTATTGATCCATTGGGTTATGGAGTCATAAAAGGATTTAATTGTACAACAACTCTTCAAGGGTTTCCATAGGGCAAGTCATCTATATCAAAGGATCTTTTAGATTGAATTATGGTGTGAAACATTACGATGTTGTATAGGAAGAAAAGCAAAGTCAGTCAAGAATATTATAGCTCTACTTGAACAAGAAAAGCCTTTCAAAGTAACTGTTTGAAGAAAGCCAAAGGACAGGGCATACCATAGACTTCTTTGGGAAAACTTTTAAGACAACAATCCAGTAATCCTAAGACTACTTTAAGATAAAGAAAACAAACAAGATAACAATGAGGGAAGTCTAAGATCAAACAGAAATAATATAATCTGCTTTTGAAATACTCTCTAGGGATATTTCAAAGCAACCTTTAAAGACTAACCAGAGGACAGGGCATACCATAGACTTCCCTGGTTTAGACTCTACTTAGCATATTTTGAAGAAGATATTTTCAAAAACAATATCTCAAGTTGTACTCAGAAAGACATGGGCTAACCAACATTCCCTGGTTATACTCTATTGAATCATTCTTAAAACAACAAGCTGGATAAAACTAGAGGGAAATTAAGAATCCTCCAATCAGACCTTAGCAGAGGAAAACATAAAGATAAAGCTTTTAGATAGAAATAGGGTAATTTTGACAGTAAATCCTAATCCAAATTTTTTGTTCTTTATTAGAGAAAATGGACAATGCAAAACGAAAGAAGAAAAAAAAACAGTGAGGAAAAACACCACCATTAACATAGACCAAGATCCCATGAATCAGCTTGTATTATTGATAATCAAACCAGTTACATATTCTAGTCTAGTAGGTCTTTACAGCTCAAAACTTTCTCTTCTCAACCTAGTATTTTTGAACTACTCAGTAGCTCTTTAATCCACTTCTTTTCTTAATCAACTTACAACAACTAACAATGACCCAACGCCTTACAATGAAGTACTCATGTAGTATTTATAGATAAATGAGGAGGTGGGGTGAAAGGAGGATCCTAAATGTTCATTTATGATAGAGTAAATGTTTTTGACCTTTGAGACCATGCAAGGCCCAAGGCAAAATGTATTAAAGAGTCTAACTCTACATAATTAATGTTACATTAATTTTTTGAACTACTTTGTTGCAATTTTTGACTTTTAGGCTTAATTGGTAGGCTGGTAATAACTTCTGAGCTGTCTCTTTGAGATATCTCTGATTGTAATAACTTTATGTATCTTTTTGAGGAAATTGGGTTGGTAGGTGGCATCTTTAGCCTTTGATAAAGTAAATTCTTCGATGATTAGGCATTCGAAGATTTATTTTAGTTGATCTGTCCTATTTTTATGCTTTAAAATTTGCTTAGGCCTTGATCTTACTTTTAGCCTTCTTAATCATCCTTGTTGTCTGCTTCACTTTATTGACTGTTTTAACTTTTAATCCTTCGTCCTTTAACTTTGTTCTTATCCTTAATCCGCAATTTAAACTTTAATATTTTGATTATGCTTCCGATCTTCCTTAATTTCCTTGATTATGCTTTTATCTTTCTGTTCTTCATTCTTCTTCATTGATCTAGTTTGGTTTCTGCGTGCAGGTGTCTTCTTTGCTGCGCTGGAGGGTTTCATTAATCAATCAATAGTCATGAAACATTGATTTTTAAACACTGAAGTCAAACCCTGTGAATCCCTTTTTCTTTATTTTTCCACGAGGATCGTCACCCTGAGACAGAAATCCACTTAGATTGGCTATGGGATGGCCTGTGAACTTAGGCCACCATTAAACCTGCAACCATAAACAAGTATATTAAATAAACCTCCGTTGCGTATAAACTGTGTTTCAGAGGCTTGGGAGAAGGCGATGGAGCGATTGCAGAGGAGGGAAAATGCGCAGAAGGGGTTCCATAAGCAGAACCAGGAAGAACAGTGGCAGAATTTGAATTTCGGGCCCGAAAATTCGAAGGCGGTTTTGGGTGAAAACCAGGTGGTATCATGTAGAAGGTAGGCAGTAAACAGTTTTGTCCCAAACGGATGCGATGCCACTCAACAAGCGACACCTGTCCCTGGAAAAACCACCCATTTCACATGGAAATGGGGCATTAACCTGTTATGGAGAAATGCATGCGAAATGGACTGTAGACTGTTGGATCCGGGGGAGCCAGACCAATGGCGGAGGTTGAGCGCGATCGTTTGGTGGACGGACAGTGGGATCAGTGGTGAGGTCATCTATTTTTTTGGGAAGTGGAAAGGTTATCGGGCGTGTGGATGGAGGATAAGGGGAAAAAGAAACCACCGTTAGATCGGAGGTGATCAATGGTTGGGGTTATTTCGGGAGAAAGCAATGGCGCAGGGAAAATATGGATGAGAAGAGCTTTAAGTGAAACGGAGAAACGTGGTCTTGTGGGAAGTCAAGGGGACCGGGGGTAGGACGGGAAGGGCTTTAGGCTTAGCAAATGGTCACGGGCCTTGGGTCACATGAGGAAGGGGCGGAGGGCTTAAGCCCGAAGGGGCTTAAGGCCTAATTTTTCAAACGGTCGGATTTAGGCCTAAACAGGGTGCTTTTAAGCCTTTTTTGAAGTTTCGGTAAGTTTAGAAAAGTCAAATTAAAACGAAATAAGAGGATTTTTCATGGTTTTAAAGGCCTTTTCAGGGGAAATGAAAGGTGAATAAAAGGAAAATGTGCCTTTTTAGAGGGGAAGAATGACTGTTGGGTTAGGAGTAAATATGGAAAAATGGGGGAATGAAATGGAGGTGAAAATGGTGAGAATAGCATGAAATCAGTTTCTTTTTGAAGCAACAAGTTAACTTGGAACATATTTGAATGAATATCTTTAGTGAATGGATAGCTTGAAGATAATGAACTCAATGAGATTTCAATAACTCACAAGTTTTTCACAAAAGCTTGTTTTTTGGAAATATAAGGAACCTATTTAGCCATCGTTGGATATAACAAATTTTATAGATGGCTAACAAAAGAGAGAGCGTACAACCCATGCCTTGATGTCAGAGGCCTCCCTTTGGTGAAAATATGAGTCCTTCACTGAAGCTCTAAAGCATTCCTTCTCTCGAATGACTTAGGCGTTATCACAATGCAAGAATATAAAGGGAACAAGAGTTTAGACAAGCCTAACAATGACCAAATAGTAATGGAAGGATGGGGACCAACTTATAGGAAGGGAGAAGAGCTTGGGAGCCCATGAAAGGAGGAGGAAAGTCCACTTTCTAAGGGATAAACCCCCATGGATGAGATCAAAACTCTAAAATTAGAGAGCTCGACTCTATCACCACCATTTAACAACCAACTCGCTACCCTGGAACTTCTAGAGGGCGAAGCTTCTCCTCAATTTGAGGAAACAATACCAGAAATGGATCAACGCGATTTTCCAAGAAATAAGGGTGTTGGCAGTGTGAAGCGAAAACTTTCAACCTATCATCAGCACGGGCATGAAATTAGAAAACACACTAACCGAGAAAACTAGGGTTTTGACCAAGTTCCTTCAATAATCTTCCAAGGCAGATTCCTTTGAGTCTACAGGGGATGTCTTTACATATTTATCCATGGTGGAAACATTGCACATGGTCTGTCATGGGGCACTTCATGATCAGGGACAAGAAGTGATCATGGTGACAAATTACTGTGTAATAAATGTCCCCTAAAGCATGAAGGCAGAACAGGGAGTGACAACTAAAATTCTTTATGAACTCAGGAAAAGAACTCAGATCACCACTAGGAAATGTGCCAAATTAAACATATTACAAATAACCACATAACTCTCTGGTAGGAATATGCCTAACCACATAACTTTTCACTAGGAATCAAATAATACATGAACCCACGGCATGTTTTCAACCACCCGTATAAAGAGATCATATAAATGTATCTATGTTATGGACTCAGCCATATGTATAGATAGGATCATGTACAAAATCATGTATACTCAATAACTCCCTGCAGCCTGGATCAAAATCAAATGTGATCCAGGGTCTTCACCACGATCTCAATCAACCCAATGTATGAATCTAGCCATGCGAATAGATGTGCTGACGTCGAACATGGTATAAACCACCTGGTTACCGATCAATAAGGAAAACCGTTAACAGGTACGAGAGAAACCACCAATAATGACAATGGACCTCAAGGTACAAAAACACAATCTACAAGTGCGAATAAATGTGTTGAATTCGAACACTTTCAAAATAATTCGATCGAAGTCCAATGCTGTGAACCTGTCGTCGAACATAAAGAAATTTCCATTGAGGCATGCAAGCTCTAAGGTACTGAAAATAAGTTTCTAAACCACCTTCCCAGATAATGAGCCGAAGTCAACACGAAGTGAATCGTCGAAGGAGGACCATAATGATTCCCACTATAGGTTTTAACCCTGTACAGAAATTAGCTGAAAACGAATCTTAAAAATAGAAAACAAACAATAGCGAGAGCATAAAACATAAAACATATATACACATAGATTTTCCCCTGGATCCGAAATCGAGATGACCAGCTTGATTTTTCATTATATTCCTTTTAGTGTTACAACACATATATATACATTATCTTGAAGACTCTTAAGATGTATACAGTTAGAACATAACCGTAGTTCCCTTGACCGGATCTACAAAATACCAGGGGCCGAAAACCATCATGCCCCAAAACCATGTGCAAACCCACACACAAAGCCATGGGCAGGTCCTCCCACTGGAAATAAGGACCAAAAAATATTTCCCAGGGCACTGCTCCAGACCCCGACAGGGGGGGCTATCACCCCCCCTGTTACCCCCCCGCGCGTGACTAGTCGTGGAAATAATATAACACAAACCCAACATTCTCCCACTTGTTGTTTTTTTTCCGCAAGGGGCCACAGGAGAGCCGAGTCATTAGCCTAGCTTTGCAACACCCATTTTTTCTCTACACCAAGAGAACTTCTGAGTGCTCACATACTTTGTCAATGCATCTGCAACATTCTTCAAAGTGTCCACCTTTACCATCAACACCCTTTTAGCTTCAACCATATATCTCACAAAGTGATATTGAAAATCAGTGTAATTTGTCTTTGAATGATAACCATGGTTCTTAGCCAAGAAAATTGCACTTTGGCTATCACAACCTATCCTTATAGCTTGCTACACCAACCCCATACTTGAACACAATCTCTGCAACCAAACTTATTCCTTGCTTGCATGAGTGGCTGCCATGTATTCTGCCTCTGTAGTTGAAAGAGCCACTACATATTGTATTTTACTCATCCAACTGATTGCACCTCCAAATAAGCTAAACACATACCCACTTGTATATGTTCTTTGGTCTAGATCTCCAGCCCAGTCTGCAACAACAAAACCACAAATTTCCAACACTCTTTCCAATCCTTCTCTTCCCTGGTAGCACAAGCCATAATCACTGGTGCCACGCAAATATCCGAAAACCCGCTTCACTGCTGTCCAATGCTCCTTCCCTGGGTTTGAAATAAACCTGCTCAATACTCCCATTGCATGTGCAATGTCTGGTCTAGTACATACCATTGCATACATCAGGCTACCCACTTCAATTGCATATGGAACACGGGGCATATCCTCCTCTTCTTCTTGTGTCTTGGGACAATGTTCAACAGACAGCTTTGTACCTACAAGAATCGGAACATTCACCGGTTTACTATCCTGCATATTGAACCTCTGCAATATAGTCTCGACATACTTCCTCTGGTTTAACCAGAGCTTCCTATTTGCCTGATCTCTCTTAATTTCCATGCCCAAAATATAGTTTGCAGCACCAAGATCCTTCATGTCGAATTTGGATTACAGCTGGGTGTTCAAATATTGGATAATTTCTTTGTCATTTCCAATCAACAACATATCATCCACTTACAAGACCAAATAAATAACACGGTCACCAATTAATTTAAAATAAAAACAGTGATCCTCCTTGCTTCTGGTGAAGCCAAGTCCCCGTATATAGGTATCAAATTTCTGATACCACATCCTTGGTGATTGTTTCAACCCATACAGAGACTTCTTTAACCTACATACCAAATCTTTCTTCCCCTTCACCATAAAGCCTTCAGCTTGTTTCATGTAGATCTCCTCTTCCAGAACCCCATGAAAAAATGCTGTCTTCACGTCCATCTGTTCTACCTCAAAATCAAATGCAGCAACAATAGATAAAAGTAATCTAATAGAAGTAACTTTGGCAACAGAAGAAAAAATATCACCAAAATCAATTCCCGGCACCTGGGAATAACCTTTTGCTACCAACCGAGCTTTGTATTTCTACACCTTGCCTTCTACATTCATCTTCTTCTTAAATACACATTTTCTCCCGATGGGCTTCCTTCCAGCCGGAAACTCCACCAGATCCCAAGCCTCATTTTTATGCAAGGATGCCATTTCATTAACCATGGCCTCCTTCCACAGTTTTCCATCTTCTGAATCTACTGCCTCCCTGATGGTTCTGGGATCATCATTAGTTATAGTTAAAGAAAAATTTGAGTAGAAAGCAGATGGACTATACCTTTTTGGTTGTCTTCTTTCCTGAATTTATCTTCTCACAGCTGGAGTTTGTGGCTCTTCCTCTTCTGAGTCTTCTTCTGTTGTAGAGTTTGATTCATCCTCCTTTAGCTCAAACTCCATCTTCTCAGGTTCCTTTTGTAGGATTTCATGTTTAACAACATCTTTCACCTCCCTAAACACCACATCTCGGCTGTACACAACCTTCCTTGTTTCCAGTTTCCAAAGCTTGTGACCCTTTAAACCATCCTTATACCCAATAAAGATGCACCTTTCATATTTATTATCCAACTTGGTCCTTTTCTCCTTTGGAACATGTACATATGCATCACATACAAATACCCTCAGATTTGAAAGAGAGGGTTTCTTACCAGTCCATACCTCGTGTGGAGTCTTATCCTCCAACGCTGATGAAGGTGATCTGTTAACCAAGTAACATGCAATCTCCACTGCTTGTGCCCATAATTCTTGTCCTAAATCGGTACCACTGAGCATGCTTCTTGCCTTTTCCATCAACGTTATATTCATTCTTTCTGAAACTCTATTTTTCTGTGGTGTGTATGTAGTAGTCTTCTGTCGTGCTATACCACACTTCTTACAGAACTCTTCAAATTCCTTCTTGCAAAACTCCCCACCATTATCTTTCCTCAGCACCTTTATCTTCTTGTCTGTCTGGTTTTCCACCAGAGCCTTAATTTCTTTAAATCTATCAAAGACTTCAGATTTCTTCCTCAATAAATATATCCATGTATTCCTTGAGAATTCATCTATGAATGAAACATAGTACATAGACTTGCCCAGTGATGGAACCGACACAGGTCCAAACACATCACTGTGCACAAGCTCTAATATCTTGTTCGCCCTCTTAGCACCAGAAGGAAAACTCACCCGATTCTTCTTCCCATATACACAATGTTCACAGAAATCGAAATCCAGAGAGCTATTAGACATACCTTCTACCATACCATTTCCATGCAGTATCCGAAGACCCTTCTCTCCAATATGTCTAAGCCTTTGATGCCATAACATCGTCTTTTATCTAGATACTGCTAGGCTTTTTGCTCCACTTTCGGGAACCACAGAACTGTTGCACCCATAAATAATAGTGCTTCCCTGAAGCTTGTACAGGGTTCCAATCCGAACTCCCTGAATTAAAACTAGTGCTCCCCGAACCATCTTACAGGTATCTTTCTCGAACACTATTTTTACACCTGCATCATCCATCTTTCTTACAGAAATCAGATTTCTAGCCAATCCAGGAATATGTAGAACACCAGGAAGTGTTCTAATCATTCCACCTTGCAGCTTCAGCTTGAATTTTCCACGTTTGATGATTCTGGCCTTCCTATCATCACCTAAGAAGACATCACCGCCATCATATTTCTCATACTCATAGAACCACTTCCTATGGGGAGTGAAGTGAAAGGATTGACCCGAGTCAATCAACCATGACTCATGATTTACATATGTATTTGAAGAAGAAGCCAAATACACATCCCCACCTTCATCCGAGGTGGTTTTTTCCACTACAGAAGGAGCATCATCAGATCCCTTTCCTTTCTCAGGAGCTTTAGATCTGCATTCCTTTTTGTAGTGCCCTTCCTTTCCGCATTTCCAGCACACCTTTACAAACTTTCCAGGAGATTTAGATCTCCCTCTAGATTTAGATCTCCCACTCGAAACCTTATTCTTGTTTCCGTTCTGGGACCTTCCTCATACATGAATCTCCATTCTGACCCTCCAAATTTCTCCGTCTCATTTCCTCCGACAGCAAGGCTGAGACAATGTCATCAAAATTCAAGGTAGTTGTATTGCTAGCTATTGCAATAACCAGACTATCCCACGAGTCTGGTAGAGAACACAACAAACTGATGCACTTATCTTCATCTGAGATTTTAATATCAAAAAATGAAAGCTGACTTACCATAGTATTGAAGGCATTTACATGCTCTGTCACCGAGTCTCCATCCTTCATCCTCAGGTTATACAAATTTTTCTGCAGGAAAAATTTATTCACCAGAGACTTAGATTGGTACAAATTCCCTAGCTTGTCCCACAAGGTCTTTGCCGTAGCTTCCCCAGATACATTCAACAATACTAAATCTGAGACACACAACCATATTGTGCTCTTTGCCTTCCGATCCAGCTTCTTCCAGTCTTCATCTGACATTGGCGTTGGTTTAGTACCCGGATCTACCATGATCCATTGATATTTATCCACCAGTAGATCCTCCATCTTGAGCTTCCACAACTCAAAACTCTGACCATTAAATTTCTCAATCTCTATCTTCTCGCCGCTCACCATCTTATTTCACTGCAAGAATCGATCCCGCATATCTCCCACTGAACAGGGTCTACCTCAGGCCCGAGAAAAAACCCCCTCAGCAGCAAAGGTGTCCCCTTGAAGCTGAAACTGCTCTGATACCAAATGTAGGTTTTAACCCTGTACAAAAAGTAGTTGCAAACGAACCTTAAAAATAAAAAATAAAAAATAGCGAGAGCATAAAACATAAAATATATATAAAAAGAGATTTTCCCCTGGATCCAAAATTGGGACTACCAGTTTGATTTTTCATTATATTCCTTTTAGTGTTACAACACATATATATGCATGCCGAAGCATACATAAACCCCAATCCATTAACCCTAGATTAGAACATAACTACATAGTTCCCTTGAACGGATCTCCAAAATACCAGGGGCCAAAAACCATCATGCCCCAAAACCATGTGCAAACCCATGCACAAAACCATGGGTGGGTCCACCCACTGGAAAATAAGGGCCAATTTTTTTTTCCTAGGGCGCTGCCCAGACCCTGACAGGGGGGGCTACTCCCCCCCCCGTGACCCCCCTGCGCGTGACTAGTCGTGGAAATAATATAACACAAACCCAATGCCCACAACATCGACATGAAACAATAAATATCTCAAGATGATATGAGTGATTCAGGATTATAATAGAGGAAGTCAGATAAGCAAAGGATGTTTGAAAAAAAGGACTTCTCTTGAACATATTGGCGACAGGACTCCGAAGTGTGGTAGCATTTGACTCAAATGGGATCAAAGTTCATGATGAAAAAAATGGTGATCAGATAGGAGGAAAATTTATTTTCAAAACCCACAGAGGCAAAACTAATGAATGAAGGATATCCCCAACCCGACACGAACTATAGATGAGTGTCATGTTCAAGAGCGACAAGCTAAAAAAAATACACAAAGGGTGTTCACTTTCAATTTCCCCCCGTTATTGCTAGTGAGTACCTATTTATTTTTTATATATAGCATGAAGAGGATAACATATGCTGAGCATATAAGTTCATTCTTTGAATGAATCCATCCTAGTAATTTTAATGAGCCCTAGGAAGGATGATCGAAACATGGATTAGGGGCAAAAATTTGCCAAAAATTCAAAGTGCGTAGAATCGCACCAAACTAGAATGACCGTATCTGGCCAGATGCCAGGAATCTGGTGCAATTCGTTTCACTCAAAACAAAGCCTATAGGATGAAGTTAGAGCTCGCTGACCACCATTCAGAACATGCAAATTTTCAAAAAAAAGGTCAAACAGGTTCAAAGGCTATAAATTTGGGTTTTCGTCCATTTCGCCCAATCACACTGTGACAAGTGTCATCGCAAGATTCATCTGTCAAGGTTTGAAGGTGAATTGTTTTAAAGTTTTGGCTCCTAAGGTTGAATTCGAATTATTTTTATTGGTTTGGTACAACCCAACCAGAGCTGACACATGGTGCAGCCAGGGGCCGCCATGTGCCCCATCTGGTGGACCCTCTCAAAAGTTATAATTTCATTATGCTATTGTCTGAATGTATTATTTCCAAGGTTCAAGTTCAAAGGTGTGTGGATGAATTTATTCCAAAGTTTGCATATAGCCAAATTCCGCATGGTCAATTTATATGGTGGAGCACTATATTATATATGGTCGCATGCATTTTTTTAAACCAAAGTTCAACATTTCTACATATATACTTCATATTACCAATTTTTTAAAACTATGGTGGAGGATGTGTAAAATTCGCAAAGTCCATGGCATTTTAATTATCCAAAGTTTTGGATTAATTTTATGTGGAAAAACATATGATGGGCGGAGGTCGGGGCTTGACACCATGACCTCCCCCACACCACTCTCAACCCTTGCCAATAAACCATGAGCACGCTTCTTAATAGAATATGCACAAAGGACCTATTTGAAGTTCAACGATGGCAGCGGCGGGGGTTTGGATGGGGCCATCCCCCTCCCCATTAGACCAAGCCACAAGACCAGGAGCGGCAGAGTTTATGTTAATGCGTAGATTAAAACTTAAATCTGGGTTTATAACTCCAAAAACTTAATTAGCGCCTAATCCGTATGGATAAGTGTGATTTGTTTAAAACACGCATTAAGCGCTAATCCAAATATTTTCCAAAGTTAAACGTGTTGTCACCTCGTAATTATGAAGGCTGAAGACAGAACCACGGGGGGAAACATTAAACCACTTTGGAATCCAGGACCTAGCCTTCTTGGACTCAAAGAGGGCTCTCTCTGTTAGATATAACTTTGTTTATAGGGAATTTTAGGCTAGCTCTTAGTGCATAGGGTTTTTTTTAAGGATTTGGTTGAGGCAGCAGAAGGGGGCCATTGGGCTATGGAGTCAAATAGGTGCAAACAGATTCAAATGGATGAAGAACTGAGGTTAGGCACAACTAGGCAAGCTATCAATGTCAATGGATCTTTACAGCTTGTGAAATGGAAATGAAGAGGAGATTAAGGTTAAACAGGAAGGCAGAGCAGACCATCTCTGAATTCTGCATTCCGGTATCAGAGGAAAACATAATGTACTGTTCCAAGACTGAGCAGGGTACCCCATGGTAAATCCTACACAAAATTTTCTATATGCAGTAAAGAAAAGAAAACAGTATGAGAAAACAAGAGAATGAAAAATTGTATAAGGGAAGCACTTCACCACAGAACATGACACAAGAATTTGGAAAACAACATACTCATTCATTCATCCGAAAGAGAGTGCTTACAACCAGCAGAGTCTATTACAATGGTTTTTCCCCCTTCTAGGCCTCTCTCATACTGCTAATGCATGCAGTATTTATATAAAAACTAAGTCGATTGCTCTATCTTACTTGGAAACCTTTCATTGATTGTAATTTAGTAGAACATGGGCAAGTGTGGCCCTGCAAGGTCTGAAAATAAATCTCTGACAAAAGCACTGCTTGTAGAATTAATTTTGGGCAGCTCTTCATGGATCCAAAAGCTTCGATGGCTCTTTGTAAGATCAAACAATAAGCTTAGAGGTGGATTTTATGGTCTCAAAGAGGTAACTAATCGTGGCTATGACATCTGGCCCTTCTTTTCAGAAAACTGGCGATTGGTAATTAAATATGGTGTAGCACTAGTTACTTTTCATTATTTGGGTCATTATGTTGTTGTGTTCTATTTGAACAGTCGTTGCCCGACTCAATCTCTTTTTCTTGGACACCTTGTCGACACTTATTCTATAACAAAGTCCTTCTGCTGTATTTTGGCCTTTTTCTTCATAAAATGGCGCAAAAACCCCATATTCTAGGACGTGAAGGGATGGTGTTTAGCAGACATGGATAGATGATGGAGGACGTGATGTGGCGACAGCGGTTTGGATGACAGCGGAAACAAATTTTTGGAGGGGGTCTCAAGTGGTAAGAGGTAACAGAGAGGGGGGTGTGAAATGACGAGGGGAAGACAGGTGGAGGAGTGGATGGTAATGGATACTGCCCATTTCAGACCCCTCCCCCATGGTTGAAGACTGAGGGGGGTGAAAAAAGCATTATTGGACCCTTAGATGTGGATAATAGGAGCGCACACAAGTGGGACCCGACCCGCACCGCAAATCGCAAGTCAGAAGGCTTTAGCTTATAAACGGCAGAGTTAAACTATAAAGCTTGCGAAGTGTGAAGTGCGGGCAGAGGGAGGTGACATGGAAGGTAAGGTGGGACTCGACCCACATCGAAATCGCAAGTCGGAAGGTTTAGTTTATAAGTAGTGGGGGTTGGAAGTTAAATATTTCAATTTGCAAAGTGCAGGGAGTGGAGGTGACGTGGCAGGGAAGGTGGGACTCGACCCGCATCACAAATCGTAAATCTTAAGGTTTTGATATGAGCGCGGGGAGATAATAGTTAAGTTGTGCGAAGTGCGCTGATAGGGAGGTGACGTGGCAGGGAAGGTGGGATCGCCCGCAACCTGCAGATTGCAAACTTTAACACGAGGTGGTGGAGATAAACTCTAAAACTTGTGAAGTGTGAAGTGCGATTAGGTCCCACCGCATCGCATATCATATTTCGGCGATTATAACTCAAACCTTTCGTAATTAAATTTTAAAACCTGCGATGTGCGCTATGTGATGGTTATATCACAATTTAAAACATTTAAATTGTGGGCACTTAAATGGTAAGTTGTAAAATGTGCGAAGCACAGGCAAGAGGTAAGGTTTATGGCATACGGCTGTTCGATGGGAGGGCAGAGCTACGGTAAGTGGTAAGTCTTTGAATGATATGGCTGCTAGTGGGTCGGTAGAGCTATATCAATAGAATTGTAGACTTTGATATAAATGGTTATATAAAGTAATAAGTCCCAAAGGTTATGAATGTGGGTCTTGGGGGTTTAAATGGTATTTATAGCATTGAAGTTTAGAATTTGAAAAAATGAAGGGTAATGTTAGCTCCCCGTAATTTGAAAGATTGATTGAGATACAAATGGACAGGGGTAACATCAAACCAAGCTTTGGAATACAAGGACCTAGCCTTCTTGGATTCAGAGAGGGATCTCTCTAGTAGGTGCAAAGATGTGAACTTGTTTGTTGATTAGGGTTGATTTTAGGCTAGATGTTAAGTGCAGGGTATTTTGATTGTTTTTGGTTGGGTATGATGCTTAGATAGATTAGATAGAAAACAAGGAAGACTTCAAGTCATTGGGAAATGGAGTCTAACAAGGTCATGATAAGTTTCATCAATGGTTTAAAAAGCATTTGTCGGGCAATTTTATCTTGGTTGGTGGATCTTTAAGGTTGTGAAGGATCATGGAATTGACATTAAGCTTGAGAACAACAAGCTAATAAAGGGCAGAATAGAATCCTTTATATACTTTAAAAATGAGGGAGTTAGAAGATTTATAAGCATAGCAAGAGAATAAAAGGTATAAGAAAAACCTAATCCATTTGATTTCAGACTGAAAGCAGATAATCAACCAAGGCAAACATTCAAATGAAATATAGAAAGGCAAGAAAATTATTTAACTTTCATAGATTTCATCATCAAGAGCAGAAAAAATTTAAGATGCACAAATAACTATAACCATAGAAGAAGAGAAAACCCTGAACATCTAAAGTTACAGTTATGAAGGTTCTTTGAAACAATTAGCTAAGTATATGCAAAGAGAATGATTGAAACAGACTTCTTTGATAAACTTAGGCAAATATGATTTAAAGAGATGATTCTAAGAACAGAGTAGTTAGTGGAAACAAATATGCAGGGCTAGCCATAAATCATGTTGATAACAACTGATCTAAACCATTCAAGAAATAGACAAGCTTAGGAAATCCTTAGAGAGAAAAAAGATGAATTCTCTAATACATCCTAGCAGAAGAAAACATTAAGGAAGTGAAGGAAACAAACAGACCTAAGGTGCCATTAGCAAACATGTCTTAGTCTAAATTCTTTGTCCTACTGCAAGATAAAAAGATGGAAACATATGATAAACTATAAGACATGAAAAAAATAAAACTTCACCATCAACCAGGCGTATGGATCCTACAAACAGTCCTCCTCCATCAACAAACAAATCAGGGCATGCATGAGCTCCAAGACATCAAATTCTCATCAAAAAATCCAAGAGAATATGTATTGCTCCAGAATAAGTCATCAAAATCCAACCCAATACATAAGAGCCTCATGCTCTATTTATGGAGCAAATGAGGAGGTGGAAACCATAAGAGGCTTCCAGAAACCCTAATTTTGTCATAAATGTCATAAATGTGCTTAATGACCATGCAAGGCCCAAGACACATAGTAGCTAAGTTAATAAATGAAAAATATCAAAATATAGCTCCTCAATCAAATATAGAGTGATTTTTCCAAGAAAATATTAAAAAACCATTTTTCCATTAATCAGTGTCTTTTGTTGACTTTTTGGCAAAAGACAGTCTCTTTGCATAGCGCCCTTTCAACAAAAAATAGGGTATGTTGTAGATGAGTTTTGGATCCCTTCCCAGCATTGGTTTTGGCCCCGTGATGGATCGATGGAAATATTGATGAGTCTAATTTCTAAAAATACTTGAGTTGTGCTAAATGAATTCCATTTACCTGCTCAAAAATGCATTCTCCCAACACTGCTCGGTGCGTAGCACCACCTCCAGCAGAAAATAGGCTCTGTTGTAGCCAAGTTTTGGACCACTTCCCGATGTCAGATTTTACTTCGTGATAGATCGTTGGAAAGTGTGATGAGTCCAAGTTCCAGAATTTTTTTAGTTGTGCTGAGTGGATGTCATTTACCTGTTCAAAAACGCATTCTCCAAACACTGCTCGGTGCATAGCGCCACCTTCAGCAGAAAATAGGCTCTGTTGTAGCCAAGTTTTGGACCACTTCCTGATGTCCGATTGTGCTCTGTGATGGCTCGTTGGAAATATTGCTGAGTCCTCTTTCCAGATATGCATTTTTTGTTTTTACTGGGTTCCATTTTCCTATCCAAAAATACATTCTCCCAACACTGCTCTGTGCACAACACCTGGTCTGAAAAGGAGGTAGAAAGGTCAAATTTTGGGTGTGTTTTGACCTTTTGAGGGGGTAAAAATGCTCCAATTGATCTGAAATTTTGTGGGTAGACTGCTGGTGATTTAAAAATAAAAAAATTTAAACTTTGAGAGCTGAATATTCACCAATTTTGTGTGTAGCGCTTAGGGTGTTGCGCTCCTATGGATCAAAATTTGGAAAAACCAAAAGTTGTCCAATTTGCCTCAAACTTGGTGAGAGGTACTTCAAGGGTTTATATAAGCCTATAAAAAATCTTGAGTTATGTCTGGAAGTTTTTTTGTCTTTTACTCTCTTTTAATGCTTTAATTTTCAATGAATTCTTTGTTTTTGGCACTGCTATCTCTTTCATTGGAGTTGACACTTCTAAATTTTGTCTTACTTTTATCTGCTTCTTATTTAGGCCTTCAAACTTATCATTACCTCCTTTACTTGATTTATTGTCTTCCTGTTTAAAAAATGAAGGAGGTTTTTCTTCTTGGCCCTATGATGGAAAAAAAATCTCTCGCGTTTTCCAAATTCATCTTTGTTTGGTTAGAAACACAGTTTGAAGAAAAACTAGCCCTAGGTGTGACACATGGCTTGTCTCTTGGAATGAATTCTTGGAAAATGATGGAGGCATGATTTTTATGAGCTGGTATAGACTTATTCTTTCATTCCCTAATCTATCCCTTTTTTACAAGTCAAGTTTGAATGATTTGACAAGCTCTCTTTTACTAACTTATCGGCAATAAATTGAAAACATGTTCAACCATGATTAGGATAGATGACTGAACAAGAATTTTTGGCACAAGTAGTGGAATTTAGGCTTGCACACTTTCAACATCACTATTTTTTGGGTATGGGGCTGTACCACTTTTCAAATCTGCCTTCTTTTTCTACCTTTTTTTTTTTTTGTGTTTTTTTCATTTTTTCCAAACAATCTAGAACTAAAAAGATGCTCACAAGGCTGAGCTTATTTTTCATATATATCTATTTATCCTAATATAACCTATACATAATATACATTCATTTGGTGAAATCTCTTTTCCAACACAGCCAATCAAGTAGATGATTCCATGAGGGATTTTGTTTCAGCTCTTTGAGAGTGCTGAAGAAAGAAAAAGGCCACTTCCACCTTACTTGTTTTCGAACAGTAGTGCCTAAAATTTTTCTCACACTTTGCAACAAACTGTTATTGGCAGAACACACTCCTCCTTTAGATTTCTCAAGGAAAAAAACAAATGGATCTTGGAATAATACCTGATCTAGAGGATTTGAGACATAAGCTCCATTCAGGACTACTCTTTCTTCCACTTGGCTATGCTTGGTACTCTTTTGGGAAAGAAACTCCACTTCTTCCTCATGGTCATATGAACTGGTAGATTCATCATATGTGGCAATCCTATCCTC
Organism: Pinus albicaulis; assembly: GCA_034641835.2. Classification (NCBI taxonomy): domain Eukaryota; kingdom Viridiplantae; phylum Streptophyta; class Pinopsida; order Pinales; family Pinaceae; genus Pinus; species Pinus albicaulis. The sequence goes on along the minus strand of CM076569.1, from coordinate 41,163,449 downwards.
TAACAAAAATGATGTGCTTTGATAGAGTGGGCTGAAATCTATGTGAAGGCCATCATATTGATGAGCAGGAGCACTCTTTGGCAACAGATCTTCTTGAGAAAGAAGTGCAACAACTCTTATGTGATTGTAACTTTCCAAGCCTTCATCTACAATTTTAAATTCAATGGGACTTGGTGGCTACAAATCTGAAGCCAAAGAGTATTTCGTGTCCCAAATGATTTCATCAACCATTTCAGGAAAAGGTTTTTCACTTACAACTTGCTCAAGAAGTTCTTTTTCTTCTCCAATTTCAACATCAAAACTGAAAGACTGTTGATTCCCAATCACATGAAAATTATTTCTGATGGGTTGATATGATGTAGAACAAAGGGTCAGAGATTCTTCACTTGCTTCTCAACTTTCAAGGCTTCCTTCATCAGTGGCATAGATGGCATGAATTGGCTTATTACTTTTTTGAAGTTGATGAAAATGACCTTCCTCCCACAAACCAATTACTGATTTCTCTGCAAGGTTAGTTTTTCTTTGGAGGATATCATCATTAGATTGATCAAACTTTGGAAACTCATAAAAATAAGTAGTGTCACCAATCAAACATATTGGATTATCAGTTTGTTCTTCTTTGAATTGATCTACAAATTCAAGTTTTGATTTATGGTAGATGGAATTAGTAGGAGAAAAAATAGAAATGTTTTGTTCATATGAAGGTTTAGAGGCTGGCTGAATGTTTAGCATCTGATTTATTTCCTCTTCAGTCAAAAGAGGAGGCATTTTTCTCTTTCTTTGGATGGAAGTACAACAGTTCTCTTTTTCTTGTGAACGCTGATTTTGAGGCTGAATGTTTTCTTGAGCCTCACCTAGAAGAGATGGTGAATCATCACTTGTGCCTTCAGAGAGATCTTGTGGGTTTTCTTCTATACCTTGATTGATTTCTTCCTCAACTAACTCATCTAGGCTATCATGATAGTTATCTTGAGAATAAAATTCATGAAAGGATGTTAAGAGGTCTTCAGGATGAAAATTTTCCAAATCTTCATCACTATCTGTAAGGTATTATATGACATCCTGAGATTGATCACAACAATTTTCAGCCAATGATAAAGATGGGGAATTTTGTTTATAATGCTCATAAAATGCCTGTGTATATCTTTTAAGGAGAACAAGCTACCAGGTCTTAGACTCTTATACCATTCCCTTGCCTTCCCTTCTAATGTTAGCATGAAAATATTCATAAGGCAGTCCTCATGCCATTCAGCTTTTAACCCCCATACATGGATATGAAACTTGATGAGTGTAACAAAGGGTCATCGGACTTTTCATCTTGAAACCTAGGGAGGTTTTTGTCCCAATCTATCTGAGGAAATTTGTGTGGGAACCTAGGGATGTGATCTATATTCATTGGAGCATATCTCCTTTGTATCCTTGGATCCATGTTTGTAAATCAGAAAGGGTCACTGAATCTTTTCAACTAGTCTTAGAGTTCTCTACCAGTGGAGTCATTAGGTCTATTGAGATTTGTGGAGTCGCCAGGTGGAAGGTTTCAACTCTGCTGTCCAGCATCAACATGATTTGGATTTCTTAATGCATTCCCAAAGGATTTTACGAGAACTAGTGGGGTCAACAGGGCTACTGAAGACTAGTGGAGTCACCAGGTGGATGATGTTTACTGTTTTAAGGATGTTCTTGTAGTCCACCATCAACAACTAAATACCAATCTAAGGATGTTTGTGAGTTTTTGAAATATTCCAAAATTTGCAAGTAGCAAATTGGAATATTGATTTTTGCTTATGTCATCTAGGAGATGAATAAAGTGGGTAAAAGGCCCATGAGTAGGAATAAAATCCCTCATAATGTGAAAGGGATCAATGGAGTAGCTTAATTTTGCACCTTCCAGTGTGAAATGGGGCAATTGCATGAGGACAAGGACAAGCTTGACCAAGTCAACAGTGCTGCCTAAGAGGTGTAGCTTGCATGAGAAGACAACGCAGTTTGAGAGGGAGGAATATTATTTGTGGAAGAAACCCTAATGTGTGGGGTCTGGGGCAAAGATACATTCACTTGTATAAAAGGAGGAAGAGGTAGCCATAGTGAGACATCTTAGAGCATTTGATCATTTTTCAGATTAGACTATTTGCATTCTCCAGCTGTTCAACTGAGTTGCAGTGCTGCTTAGCACGAGGGGTTCTTGTTTAGGATTTCCTCTCCTTCTTGAGAGGCATTTTGAAGGATTGCACTTCATTTCTCCACATCTTGGCTCAAGGCCAAAGCCACTCCTTTCAGTCATTGCGTTATTTCTGCTGAAGTATAACGTAGTGTTGCTGGGTGTTGCAGTGGAGGGTTCCACAACACCATTCCTTGTCTCATCTTTCAGAGGAGGGAGCTTCTATTCCTCAGGAAGATAAGTGAGGAAGGTTTCCAGGGTAGATTTTCATATCTTGGCATCAGGCCAAGCTTCTCCTATCATTAGCAGTGCAGTCCCTTCTCTAGACTGCATTATCTCAGTGCATATTTGCAGTGAGGGTTTGCACCATCATCTTGGAGGGCAAGATTTTCAGTGCTAGGATTAGCCTTGCACTCGGAAGGTCCATTGGAGGAGGTTTGCTTCAGATTGTACATCTTATTCAGCCATATCCATATTATTTCAGTTTTGAGTTGCAGCTGCTGCCTAGCAACTCTGACTGTTACACCATTTTTTGGTCATCTAACCTATTATCATTAGATGGACCCAAGTACACCATGTAAGACCAATTTTACCCTAAGTAAAATTGCTTTCACTATGTTAAAACAGGAAACCCCAAAAGGAAATATTAAACAAACCTATATTTGTTTGATTTTTCTCATGGAATAATTAATTAAACCATAATTTAATTATTATTCCCAGTCATGTTTAATCCAAAATCAAAGAAATTAATTAGATAAACCTTTATTTATCTTATTATTTTCTAGGAATAATTATTTAAACCTTATTTAGATAATATTCCTTGTTAAATATGACCAAATCACCTACAAATAATTAAATAAATCATTATTTATTTAATTATCTCCCAACCACTTCCTTAAATAATTAAATAAATCATTATTTATTTGATTATCTTCTAACCGCTTCCTTAAAAAGATAAATAAATCATTTATTTATTTATTTTTGAAAAATTAAGGGATTTGACCCAAGTCAAATACCTTTTCCCTCCAACAAATATAATAAAATATTCCATAAAAAGTGGATCTAGATCTGGTTAACCCATGCACCAAGATCTAGAATGACCCAATATTTTGTTATAAATAGGAGGGTTTTTCCTACCATTCTTCACCTTTTGTTGCCTATTAGATCACTCCGGATCTATACACTTGGTCACCATTTTCTGCCATTTGCTGTGTGAGCTCCCTTTGAGTTCCATTCTTTGTGTGGGTTTTCTACACCAACAAGAGAAAGAAATCTTAGATCTGAAGTGCTGAGGACTTCCAAGAACCCATCCCACTGAGGAGAATTGGATACGCCTTCTTGTTTTCCTCCCAGGTGCCCAATTAATATAAAATTCTTTCAAAAAATCGTTCTTGTCTTGTCTATTGGTATATGGAGCAAACCCTTATTTTTTCTGCTTAATGTCTTTCCATGCATAGATCTGGTTTTTGCAGCTCTTTTATGTTCAACTAACCACAGATCTGAAGATATTGGCAGCCACTTTTGTTTTTAGGGCTATTAGTTATGCGTAGCTAAAGTGGTCCTTTTTCGTACACTTCGACAAAGGATTCATACTAACAAATGGCGACTCCACACGGGTTTTAAATTACGACCACTATCGTTTTTCATATTCCTGCATATCCAGCTACTTCAGACCCTAGGGTTTCTTTTCAGCTATTTATTTTTCCTATTTTTATGTTGTTTTTCTCACATAAAACCCTAAAACATCAAAATTTCTAACTTCCGTGTGTTTCTGGCCCTATTGCGCAGGTAAGCGACACCAGCCGCAACTGAGACGACAACTTTTCTGAAAATCTGCCGCCGAGACAACCGGAATGGGGGGTCGTACTTTTTGGCCCTAAACCTGCGACCTGGACCTCCAGGTCGCACTTTTAAGCCTGTTTCCTGCGACCTGTACTGAAATCAGGTCAGAAACTGCGACCTGCCATTTTTCAGTGATTTTTCTGCAATTTTTTTGGGTTTTGCTGTAGCTTCTGTCAGGGTCTTCCAGCCTCTGTCTCAGCCCGTTTTGACCAAGTTCTGATCTGTTTTTACTCATCTAAGTGGGAACCGAGCCCCCTAGGGCTTTAGTACCCTCCACTTTTTGTGGAAGAGTTTTAGCTGTTTCAGCCGTCTGTTTTTTAGAGCTTCAGCCTCCTTTTTTCCAGATCTGTTACCTCCCTTTCAGATCCATTGTAATCAGCTCTTCTACCTCTCAAATCACCTCCTGAAGATTTTTTTGGATCTGCTTTTAGGGCCTCCTCCTTGCCCCCTCCGCTTTTGCTGATTACCTTCCTTTTTCCAGCCACCTTGCCTCTGTCTCTTGGCTGTGATCTGCACCTCTTTTCAGCAGCTTTATCCTTTAGATCCCTGTCCCTTTTGACCCTAGATCTATTGGCCTCTTTTTACGTGTGTTTTGACTAGATTTTTGCCCTCTTTTAGAGTAGTTTTGAGAGACCCGCCTTTTTGGGTTAGATTGATGCATGTTTAGCTGTTAAATGTTCTGTTATTTCAGCATTATATACTATTCTCTGCAGATTTCTTTTCAGTTACGCAGCACACTTTTTCTTGCTCTCAAAACGAAAAGGGTTTAAAAATTAAAATTAACGCACACCACACATTGACCCTAAGCGAAGAAGCGCCTGGTTAACACCGCCTGGCAAAGACTCTAAAATCAATTATCACAGCACCTTGTCTGCCCTTGAACTTACTTGATTCTGTCCCTTTCTGCCCTTGTCGGTTTCCTTCTTCCTGTCATCATTGCGCCCCCAAGGCGCCTTTCCCGGAGACTTCTTGGCCTTCACCCTCAGTTTCCGGTTGATCGACCTGCTCCGCCCCGCCGTCGTCGAGCCAGTCCTCCTTCGAGTCCGCACTCCGACTCCTCTCCTGATTCATCGGGTTCTCCTTCTCCTCCTGGTTCTCCCCCTGCCACCTTCACTATGTCTGGTCCAGGGCCTAACGCTAGCAGTTCTCCCGGCCCTAATGCCGGCCTGACTACTAGCAGAACTGCCACAGGAACTACCCCGGCCACCCCCTTGCTACCGTACATTGCAGGCCTCAGCCTCCCCGATTTCAATCAGTTGATCAATGACCCTATCCGCCACGATGTTGGTTGGCCTCCCATGCCAACCAATCTCCCTTCCAACATCCCTAAGTTCAAAGGCCAAGTTGGAGAAGATCCAACCAATCATGTCCGATATTTCCACATGTGGTGTTCCTCCAATTCCATTACCGATGACTCCATCCGTCTTCATTTGTTCCAACGCACGCTTACCGGTGAAGCTTCTAAATGGTATGTTGAACAAGCCACCTCTTCCCATACCACCTTATGCACTTTTGCCCAAGCCTTTTGTCTTATTTCCAAATTTCCTCCCCTCTCCGATACGAAATCGCACGGTGAGCTCTGAATTTCCTTCAGCAACTTCAACCCGCCTCTCTCTCGCCCCATGTTCGTGGATTGGCTAAGAAGACGGAGCTTATTTCCAGCCCCTCCCTTCGAAGATCGGGTTTATGGACTCGGTTCCGCACCCTTTCCACTCTCCCATCGCAAAGATGTCGCTCCCATTTTCCCCTCAAACCGAAGAAGCCACCCTCCAAATAGCCTTGAAATATGACCTGATCTATGCTCAATCTGGTTATGTTTATACCGTTCTCCCTGACCTCCCTAGGCCCGGTGGCACTAACGCCCCGGGGGCATCTCATTCTGCCGAAGGTATCGTTGGAGCCCTGTCCCATCCATACGCTCAACCTCCTATGGGCTATGGTCTCTTTCAGGGAGGGGCCAGCACCTCTAGCACTTTTCCCCCTCCCGGTAGCATGTATCCAGGATACGGCATGCCTCCTCCTTTTGCCCAACCTCCTGCTTACCTCAATGTTGCCCAACCTAACCATTACCTTTATCCGCAGCCTGGTGTGCCAGCTCCTCCAGCATATGCGCTTCCATCTCCCTTGCCTCCTCCAAACCCGCAATAGCACTTACAGCCCCCTCCAGGGCAAGTATTTGCACAGCAGGGCGCGACTAATCCCCCTTCTTCTCAAAGAAGGCGGAGAGGCAATCCAAACCAATATGCCCCTGGTACCCATGGACCCAATTCTGGTGTGGAACCTAACACTGCCAACCAGCAACAGGGCATTCAGCCCAAGCCAGACAGGTCGCTTCGCACAAACAAGCCTTGTTCGTGTTGTCATGTTTATGGTAATTATACCCATGATTGTCCCCTCTTACCCCAGATGCGGCAGATGTGGGAGTCTCAAGCCACATTGCGCGGACAACACGCCTCCCCTCATGCTCCTCTTAATGTGGCCACTACCCAACCAGCTGTGTTTACTGATCCTTTCCCTCAGCAAGGATTCGTGGCTACCCGACCGCCTGATAGCTAGGTCGCCACTCCCCCTTCTCTTTCTGGTTCCTCTGATTAACAGATCCTTATGATGCACTCTGATCCTTCCCCGACCGTCGACCTTCACCTTCAAACTCGGTCTCGCGCACTTGCTTCCCGCTTCGCTCCGCCCCGAGCCTCCTTCGTGCCCTACGTAGCTTCTTTCGACATCTAGTGCCCCCTTACATATCCCTCAACCCAAATTCTGAGGTCCATACCAAGATTCCTAAGGGACCTCTACATCGAAACACCGCTTCTAGTCAAGCTACCATTCGTATAGTATAGTAGATGACGGCGCAATCCCCTACAACGCCGCCATTTCCACACCGGAACTCCTCCAGTCGTGCCCTTCCCAAAAGAAGGCTCTACTATCTGCTGTGGGCACTGTAGATCCTACTGATGACCAAATGATTGTTTTCGACGCCACTCAATCGGACCATCCTCCTCTCCCTCCTTCCGTTGCCTTCCAAATCCCAGTCAAAATCCGGAACGCCAACGTTTTCCGGTGCATAATTGATGAGGGGGCATCCACCTGCGTGATGTCCGCTTTAGTTTGGAAGCAACTCGGATCCCCTGAGTTGGCCCCTTCCACGATCACCCTTCGAGCGTGGGATGGCCATGCCTCCCAGCCCATTGGCCTATTTCGTAATTGTCCTATCACCCTCGCCGGGAAGACTGTTTGCGTTGACGTCGAAGTCATCGATGCCCCGCTAGATTACAACATTCTATTGGGGCGAAGCTACACCTATGCTATGTCTGCTGTCCCATCCGCGGTTTTCCGCAAGATGTCTTTTCCCCATAATGGAAAGATAGTCACCATTGACCAGTTGACATATCATGAGCCACAATCTCAGACCTCACCTGAGACGACCATCTCTTCTGTAGCCAACAAGAAAATTGTCGATTCCTTGACCAGTGTCTCCCCCGGCGTTTACAAATATTCCTCCCTGCTTGGAACTTTCCCTAACCTTCCCCCTCCTCCTATCACTGATCCCAGCTTATCGAATGTTTGCATGATGCAATCATCTCAGGTTGCCCTTACGCGGCCTGCCTCGGCTAGTCAGCAACCTCCCCCTCGCTCCTAGCCATTCATCTCAGCCAGCCGGACCTCCTCCTTCTGGCCCTCCCCCTACAGCTGGTATCCCTAATCCTCCTGGCTCGGTTCCCCCAGGCCTTAACCACCTCGGAGCCGTCCCTCCTGGTCATTACCCTGCTGGGCAGATACCTTTCCTGGCTCCCCCTCCCGGAGTATTTTCTGTCCCCGTCATGGCCACCCTCTCTCTCCCTAACCTGACCCTCGGTATACCTGTCTGGTACATTGACCCTCCAGCCGCTACCCCTCCCGGTCACCCCAAACCTTACCTTGCTTTGACACCGGTTCAACCGGTCCCCCTCACTTCCTCCGGGCCCCCAGCACCTCCACAGGACCCTACCCCTGTGGTGCTAGCCCCCGGAAATAAAGGCAAAGCTCGTAAGAGGGCAACCCATCAGGACCAGGCCGCCCCGACAACCCCTACCCCTCCGCGACCGCCAAAACCCGCTATCCAATGCGCTTTGTGCGATATCATCGGTCACGCCACCCATATGTGTCCTGAATTGCCGCGCCTCAAGATTCTGGTTAACGAGACATTTCCCGACTCTGACATCTCCGAATTCTACGTCACTATCCCGGACTCTATCCTGAAACTGAAAACCTTGCGCACAAACCACCCTTGTGCTTTGTACGATTTCCACGGCCATTACACCCACCTCTGTCCCCGCCTTGACGAGTATTGTTCGTCCTTGTACATGTACCGCCAATTCAAGGCCACTTCGATAGGACCAGAGGATCTTCCTACTCCCATTCACATTCCTCCTCCCGCTATCGAGCCAACAGAGTCGTCAATCACCATTCTGTACCTGTCATCATCCTTGCGAGATAGTTCACCTACCCTTCAACCTGTAGATACTCTCGGCTCCTCAGCTGACCTTAGATCTGTTGATATTGCACATCTGAGCCCTTATCCTCCTGATGACCCGTCACACATCACTACCTCCTCGGGTGACCTCTCTTCCTCCAGTATTCCCATCTTCCAATCCGATGAAGAAATTATGGAAGCCATGACCAAACCGGAATTTCCATGGGACGATATGCACCATCGCGCATACTTCCTCCCACATCAGTCCCATGACCAATTTTCTGTGGAAACCAAAGACTTCATCCCCAATGCAGTCGATTGGTTTAAAAACCCCATCCCTGCACCTGATGCTTTCGAAGAAGGAAACATGGCCAATATCTCTCCTACCATCAAAATCGACATTTCAGTCACCCCAGGTATCGAAGAATATATCACCTTGGGTGCTCAATGCACCCCGGAAGAAATCGAAGCTTACACCAAGCTTTTCAAAGAATTCCACGATATTTTCGCCTGGTCCTATTCTGAAATGCCCGGACTCAATCCCGCCATTGTCGAACACCATATCGATACATGGCCTGACGCCAAACTGGTCTGTTAAAAGTTGAGACCCATTCATCCTTCCAGACGTGACGCTATCAAAGCCGAAATCGATAAGCTCAAGCAGGCTGGTTTCATTTACCCCATTGAATACACCACTTGGGTATCCAACCCAGTTCCCGTTCTCAAGAAACAAGGCACCATCCGTGTCTGCACGGACTTTCGCGACTTGAACCAAGCTTGTCCCAAAGACAACTTCCCCACACCGTTCATTGACCAAATCATTGATGAGTGTGCGGGGCATGAGGTTCTATCCTTTATGGATGGTTTCTCCGGATACAACCAAATTGCTATCCGTCCTGCCGATCAACTCAAAACCGCGTTCATTAGTCCGTGGGGAACTTTTGCTTATCGGGTCATGCCTTTCGGCCTCAAAAACGCCGGCGCCACTTTTCAACGGGCCATGTCTTATTGTTTCCATGACTTAGCTCACATTATCCTTGCTTATTTAGACGACCTCACTACACGTTCTAAGCATCGGGCGCAACACCTCCACGATCTACGTACCATTTTTCTCCGATGTCGCAAGTATAATATCCGCCTTAACCCGTTGAAATGCGTCTTTTGCATTCCTTCCAGCCGTCTCTTAGGCTTCATCGTGTCTAAGGATGGTATCACTCTTGACCCTTTGAAAGTTCAAGCCATTCTTGAACTTCCCATTCCACGTACCCTCCGCCAGCTCCAAAGTCTCCAAGGAAAAGCTAATTTTCTTTGACGGTTCGTCCCTAACTACGCCACCACTGCACATGGGTTCCTTAGACTCCTCCGATCTACTATCCCTTTCGTTTGGGATTCCTATGCTCACGAGTCTTTCGATGCCCTCAAGCAGGCTCTCACATCCGTTCCCTTGATCCGCCCTCCTGACTTTGATCGGGACTTCATCCTGTATATCTCCGCTTCCACCTATTCGATCGCTGGAGTCCTTATCTAGGAAGATGAAAATGGTATCGAGCATGTGATCTAATACGTCAGTAAGAACCTTGTAGGGCCCCCTGTTTCCTAATCACCTGAAGAAAAATTAGTGCTGGCTGTAGTGTTCTCAGTCCAAAAAATTCGTCATTATATCCTCATGCGCTCCACCAAGGTTGTGACTAATTCCAACCCCTTGGCTTTCCTATTGAGTCATCGTATCCTCACTGGGAAGTACGCCCGTTGGGTCGTCATTCTTCAGGAATTCGACCTAGAATTTGTCACACCAAAGAGTAAGAAAGGCTTAGCCCTCGCTGAGCTCATTTCTGAATTACCTACCGGATCGCACGACCCGCCAGTTAATGATGACTTTCCTGATGAACACTTATTTGCCATTACTTCCGACGACCCGTGGTATGGCGATATTCTTACTTACTTGCGAACCCAAAAGTTCGCCCTCCACCTTGATCGTGAGGCTCGCCGACGTATCCGACACCAAGCTCCCCGATACCTCCTTATCGGCGACGACCTCTATCGTCGCGGGGTTGATACTGTCCTTCGTCGTTGTCTCACACACGCTGAAGCTGAACAGGTCCTTAATGCCTGCCATAGCGGCGCTTGCGGTGGCCACCTCTCCGGTCTTGCTACTGCCCAGAAAGTCATGCGCGCTGGGTATTTTTGGCCTTCCCTCTTTAGTGATTGCATTGAGGCAGTCAAACACTGTCCCAATTGCCAACATTTCGCCCCTAAGGCGCGTGCTCCCCCAGCTCCCCTCCATCTGGTCGTCTCCACTGGTCCCTTCTGTAAATGGGCCATCGACTTTATGGAGTGTCACCCGCCATCCACTGGTAACCACAAATATATCATCGTGGCGGTTGACTATTTCACAAAATGGGCCGAGGCCATGCCTACATTTAACAACACGGCAGCTACCGCGGCCCTCTTTTTCTTTAACCACGTTATCGCTCGATTCGGAGTTCCGAAACAACTGGTCTCTGACCATGGCAGACATTTTGAAGATGAGATATGGTGCGAGCTATCCTCACTGTTGGGTTTTGAGCACCAATATTCCTCCTCCTATTACCCCGAAGGTAATGGCCAAGTTGAAGCAGTCAACAAAATTCTCAAGACTATGCTTCAAAAGACGATGAATAAGCACAAAACCAACTGGCACCTCATGCTCTTCCCTGCTTTATGGGCCTATCGGACTTCTGTTAAAACCGCCACCGGGTTCACTCCTTTCCACCTCGTTTTTGGAGAGGAGGCAGTCTTACCAATCGAGTGTGAAATCCCTTCCCTGCATCTGACTAATTCCAACCCCTTGGCTTTCCTATTGAGTCGTCGTATCCTCACTGGGAAGTACGCCCGTTGGGTCGTCATTCTTCAGGAATTCGACCTCAAATTTGTCACACCAAAGAGTAAGAAAGGCTTAGCCCTCGCTGAGCTCATTTCTGAATTACCTACCGGATCGCACGACCCGCCAGTTAATGATGACTTTCCTGATGAACACTTATTTGCCATTACTTCTGACGACCCGTGGTATGGCGATATTTTTACTTACTTGCGAACCCAAAAGTTCGCCCTCCACCTTGATCGTGAGGCTCGCCGACGTATCCGACACCAAGCTCCCCGATACCTCCTTATTGGTGACGACCTCTATCGTCGCGGGGTTGATACTGTCCTTCGTCGTTGTCTCACACACGCTGAAGCTGAACATGTCCTTAATGCCTGCCATAGCGGAGCTTGCGGTGGCCACCTCTTCGGTCTTGCTACTGCCCAGAAAGTCATGCGCGCTGGGTATTTTTGGCCTTCCCTCTTCAGTGATTGCATTGAGGCAGTCAAACACTGTCCCAATTGCCAACATTTCGCCCCTAAGGTGCGAGCTCCCGCAGCTCCCCTCCATCCGGTCGTCTCTACTGGTCCCTTCTGTAAATGGGCCATCGACTTTATGGAGTGTCGCCCGCCATCCGCTGGTAACCACAAATATATCATTGTGGCGGTTGACTATTTCACAAAATGGGCCGAGGCCATGCCTACATTTAACAACATGGCAGCTACCGCGGCCCTCTTTTTCTTTAACCACGTTATCGCTTGATTCGGAGTTCCGAAACATCTGGTATCTGACCATGGCAGATATTTTGAAGATGAGATATGGCGCGAGCTATCCTCACTGTTGGGTTTTGAGCACCAATATTCCTCCTCCTATTACCCCCAAGGTAATGGCCAAGTTGAAGTAGTCAACAAAATTCTCAAGACTATGCTTCAACGGACGGTGAATAAGCACAAAACCAACTGGCACCTCATGCTCTTCCCTGCTTTATGGGCCTATCGGACTTCTGTTAAAACCGCCACCGGGTTCACTCCTTTCCACCTCGTTTTTGGAGAGGAGGCAGTCTTACCAATCGAGTGTGAAATCCCTTCCCTGCATCTGGCTGTCGAACTTCTCCCTGATACCCAACCTCTAGAACAACGACTTATCATTCTCGAGCGCGCTTCCGAAGACCGCCGCGTTGCCTTGAAAACCATGGAAGCGGCTAAGAAACGCACCAAAGCCCAGTATGACCGAAAAGTCCAGCCTCGCACTTTTCACGAAGGCGACCTTGTTCTAGTCTATGACCAGGCCCATGATGTCCTTGGTCATGGGAAGTTCGACTCATTATGGCTAGGCCCTTAGATCATCAGTAAGGATCTCGGTAAGGGGGCATACCTCTTAGAGGATTTCGAAGGCAACCCCCTTCCTAATCCTCGCAATGCACTCTATCTTAAGAAATATTACCCTTAGCATTTCCCTTCTGAAATGCATGTTTTATTTTCTTTTAGATAGCCAGCATCTTTTTTCATTTTTTGTGTTTAACACTTCACCAGGACACATTTCGTCCAAGAAGGGTCACTTCCCCTCTCATTCAAAACGAATTTCCTCACTTACGACACTTGTACTCGGGGCACCACTTTGCCTCCTTACTTGGCTTTGTTCGTGTCGATTTTCGTCATGAGTTCCCATCTTGTACTCATGTTTCCACGGTCTCCCATTGGGGCCTTTACTGTGTGGCAGCACCATCGATTCACCCCTGTTTAGAGCATCCAAGTTGAGTCATCATTCCCTCCATGGAGTCTATACCGAGTCCCTTCGTACCCCACTATAGCCCTCCATCCTTCATTGCTTGGTCTCTCTCTTTTGTCGCACATTATGACCTTCAGTCCCACTGTCCCCTATCCCTTATGATATCGTGTCAGTTGCTGCCATGTCATTCATGCCCTTTATGCTCTAACAAGGGAAGTCGTCCATTCGCTACTCAGTCCTTTCCATTTCCCTATCATCATCAGTGTCAGTCTGTCCGTCGCTCCACTATTTTCTCTCGTGCCTTAGTTGAGGATGTCTCATTGCCTCACCTATGGCGGACCTCCTTCTGTCGACATCAGCTCATTCCTTCCAGAAGCCAGGTCTAGAGGGCGGTGTACCTTGGTTCCAGCTTCCACTCTTGTTCGGTGCCTCGGATCAGGCAAAGGGACCTCTCGTTTCCCTTTGACTTGATTGTTTTTCCAGCTCCTTTCAGCATGATCAAGATCCGTATACTTGATGGTCCAGTGATCCAGCAGCAGCTCTTGATGATTCCCGGGTGTGTGTGAGATGTCTCAACCCTCATGAGGGGGTGGCCCTGCAGGTAGCCCCCCACATGCCGGGATGACCTCTTCTTTGCAGCCTTCGATGCAGCTCCAGATATTTGATGATGTTGGCCGTAGCCACTTGCAGCGCCTCTTCGACTTGCATGTATCAGTCAGATTTTGTGAGCCCTTCCCCATTTACAGGGGGCATTTGGGTTGTATTTGTATCTCATGTACTCAGATATTATTGTACAAGTCCTGGCTGTTATCCCAGGCACAACATGTATGTGGGATTTCTCATTGTATTTTTATCTGGCTCATGATTATGCCAGCTGTACTTTATGGTTCGGTCCCTTGTTTACTGGACACACTATTCTTTTGTACTTTGTCTCGACGGGCATAGGTATGCCTCCCCTGCCGCCTTCAGCACAGGTACCCTCTCATAAAAAGAGACTTGTTGCACCTGCGAGTCTTGTCTCCTCAGGGTCTAGTCCTTCAGCACACTATCTACCTCACATTTCTCTCTCTGACATCCCTTTGTGCTGTCTAGTGATTGTGTTCTTACAACGTACTTCGGTCATACGATTTGCTCCTGACACTCGCACGCTGGGGGGCAATCTGTTACACCATTTTTTGGTCATCTAACCTATTATCATTAGATGGACCCAAGTAAACCATGTAAGACCAATTTTACCCTAAGTAAAATTGCTTTCACTATGTTAAAACAGGAAACCCCAAAAGGAAATATTAAACAAACCTATATTTGTTTGATTTTCCTCATGGAATAATTAATTAAACCATAATTTAATTATTATTCCCGATCATGTTTAACCCAAAAACAAAGAAATTAATTTGATAAACCTTTATTTATCTTATTATTTTCTAGGAATAATTATTTAAATCTTATTTAGATAATATTCCTTGTTAAATATGACCAAATCACCCACAAATAATTAAATAAATCATTATTTATTTGATTATCTTCCAACCGCTTCCTTAAATAATTAAATAAATCATTATTTATTTGATTATCTTCCAACCGCTTCCTTAAAAAGATAAATAAATCATTTATTTATTTATTTCTGACAAATCAAGGGATTTGACCCAAGTCAAATACCTTTTCCCTCCAACAAATATAATAAAATATTCCATAAAAAGTGGATCTAGATCTGGTTAACCCATGCACCAAGATCTAGAATGACCCAATATTTTGTTATAAATAGGAGTGTTTTTCCTACCATTCTTCACCTTTTGTTGCCTATTAGATCACTCTGGATCTATACACTTGGTCACCATTTTCTGCCATTTGCTGTGTGAGCTCCCTTTGAGTTCCATTCTTTGTGTGGGTTTTCTACACCAACAAGAGAAAGAAATCTTAGATCTGAAGTGCTGAGGACTTCCAAGAACCCATCCCATTGAGGAGAATTGGATACGCCTTCTTGTTTTCCTCCCAAGTGCCCAATTAATATAAAAATTCTTTCAAAAATTGTTCTTGTCTTGTCTATTGGTATATGGAGCAAACCCTTATTTTTTCTGCTTAATGTCTTTCCATGCATAGATCTGGTTTTTGCAGCTCTTTTTATGTTCAACTAACCGCAGATCTGAAGATATTGGCAGCCACTTTTGTTGTTAGGGCTATTAGTTATGCGTAGCTAAAGTGGTCCTTTTTCGTACACTTCGACAAAGGATTCATACTAACACCGACATTTCTGCAGATTTTCCATTTGTACATGTATTGCAGCCAATCCTTCTAAGGATTGTTGTATTTTTATTTTCAGGGGTTGAGAGCTTGCTCCCCCACATTTCTTGAGCTGATATTGATATATCATTTTATTTTCATTTTATATGTTATAGTGTCTCCTATAAATTGCGTTATTTTAGCCATATGATATTTCTACATAGCAGTGTTGCTATATTGCCTTGTTCATGTCTCATTGAGGCTTTCATTGCCCAACTTGAGTGATTGATTCCTCAAAGAATTGTACAAATTTGCTACTATATTATGCATGGGTTGGCTAGCTACTTCTTCATGTGTGCAAACTACATAAAATAACGTTTTTGCTCCATTTCATGTTCATGTATTGCTGCAGTCCCTTCATTGGGCACTTTCTAAGGACATATAAGTGTGGGAGATCTATTTAACCCACTTAGAAGGATTTATTTGGAGCCTCCTCTTGGATTTATCACTTAGAAATATTGTTCTAAGGTATCTAGGTCTTGGTTTCAATTCCTGTAGCAGCCATTACTAGAAAATGTGTTTTCCAGTCATGCCTTGCTAGCTGTTCCATATTTGGGATATTACATTGGTATCAGAGCAAGATCTATGGCTCAGCCTGTGAGTCTCAACCCAAGAATATCGGAAGATTGAAGAGGATGGGTTTTATCTCATCATATTTCAGATCCATGAAGAACCTCCCCAAGGAGGATAACCAGAAAGAAGAGGAAGGACCTTGCACTTCCTATTCTCATCGAGAAGGAGACAAAGAGATAAGCAGGAAAAATACTCCATATTTTGAAGAAAAGAAAGGGGATAAGCTTACAAAGCTTCTTCCTAAATCTGTACATATTATTCATGAAGACTTCAAGAAGATCCGGAGGGAGATTTATGGAGAATATCCAAAAGAGTTTGAATCTAAAGAAAACTCTAGATTGACATATGAGGAGTGTGAGCAAGTAGCTACACACCCTAATACACAGCACAATCACATGCCTAGGATTGCTGGAAGAGAGATGGAAAGAGGAGAAGAGGTTGCTAGGAGGGAAACCCTTAGTAATTTCTTGAAAGAGTATGAGTTTAAAACTCAGAAATTCCGAGATCATCTCAGTTTTTCAGAGTTTTTCAAGATGAAGGTTAAAGGAAGAGAGCAGCAGGATAGATTTCATCTATCTACCTTTGAAGGTTCACCTACATGTTCAGCCAAAGCTTGGGTGGAGGAGTTAGAGACCTTCTTGCAGGAGCACCACATTCTTGAAGATGAAGCCATCAAGGTTGCAGCGCTGCATTTGAGAGGTAAGGCTTATGCCTAGTGGATCTTTGAATCCTTTTCTTTGAAAAATGTAAATATTGCATCTTATTCAAGTTTCACTAAGGCATTAGTGGAAAGATTTGATAGAAGGATTCATGAGACACACATAGTGGGGAAGAACAAGAAAACTCAAACAAAACCTTTTCATGAGAACGCAGTACCATTGTAGAAACCCACGGGGAAAGCTGAAAACTTGCACCATACCTTGCCGGGAGAAAGATTTTCATCTCATACCATTGAGCAAGGGAGCATGGAGATCTCTTTTCCAAAAAGGGATCCAATCATTGGAGGGTTTCCCATTCATGTTGTAGAGATTGAGGGCAACAATGCTGTCATGTCTAGAGATCATCTAATTCCTCATGAAGAGGAAGGAGGAGCTCTTGCTCCAAATAGAGGGATGCTTGCATCTTTGCAAGGAAGTCCCCAGGATCTCATGTGTGGAGATCAAGGCACAACTCATGTGCCATTGTTGCAGAGGTGTGGAACCATGGAGACACAAGAAGGAGGTAGGGAGAAGACCCAACATCATGAGATGTGGAGTACACATCCCTATTCATTTCTAGAGGGTGATACACCTAAGAAGGTGATTGGATTGCGCAGTGGAAGCATGGAGAATATTTTCCATTCATATATCCAGTCATCTCTTGATGATGATGTTTCATTGCATAGAGACATTTTTCCGGGGAAACCACTGGATCAGCAGAGGAGGATGGATGCTTCACCAATTGAGGCACCACTTAGTGATTTCAGAGGAGTGGGAACCTTGGGAGAGCTTGATACAGTGCTGGGAGTCTGGGGTAGACTCAAGGGGAGAGGGATCATTCCCTCAACATCATCAGTACCCACTTCCATTTCAGATTCTGTGTTGTGGAAGAAGCAACAGAGGAAGGATAGCAGCCTTCCCACTTGCATCTTTGACATGGTGGATGTCAAAGGAGAGGGTAGCCATATGAAAAATGTTCTTCATGAGAGATCATCAGCTCTGTCACTATGGAGGATAGATCCATATTGGAACTCCCAGGTGTTGGTGGAGTATTCCAAGGATCTTTTAACTTGCATGATATTGGACGGCCAGTTACATGAGGAGGAGTATTCAATCAGAGATGGGGTCATATTTTATCATGGTAGGATCTTCTTTCCTAGAGCTTCCAAGCTCAAGGAGAAGTTGCTACATGCAGCTCATAAGAATATCCTTTTCAGTCCCACTTATTTTATGAGAGAATACCACACCATCATGGAGGGGTATTTTTGGATGGGCTTTGAGGAGGATATATATCAACATATGAGCAGATGCATGGATCAGATGTAGATGGAGGAGAGACACGACTCTTTGAGAGAGTTAGCACAACCACCTCTTTTCCCTTTGGAAATGAGAGGAGACTCACTTATGAGCCACTCCACTTGTATGAGCAGGAGATATGGTAACTTGGGTATTCATTATTGTTTACATGATTATTTGTATTATGTATGTATGCATCCCTTAACCATACATGTGCAGGATGATGCTCCAAGGAGGAGCATTCTTTTTTCTAGACCACATGGTTTAGATGAGGCCATAAGCATGATTGATAGCCTTTCCCTAGGAGGACTTGGGGAAGAGATACATTATGGAGGACATGCTCATTGTACACCTTACATCATTCACTTCCTCCATACTTATGAGGAGATTGGAGCAGCAAGAAAGTTGTTGGAAAGCCACTCATTTTATCAGTCTCTATTGCAGTTGAGGGTCAAGCTGTGTTGGTTGCACTTGAGGGACCATTGTCCTTCTCATTTTTTGCATATGGAAGCAAGCATGATTCTCATTTTTTCTCCCTATGGTTCTATTGTTGTTGTCTTTATGAGGAGCATGCTTGGGATAGAGACACATTGGGTGAATGTGTCCTTTGAGGGAGAATCCTCCCACACTTTTTGCACTACATGTTCTAATGGGAGCATGGGATATGGTATGGTCACCTTGACAACACATTTGTTTCCTTATGAGGTGAGCCATATGATGGAGCTGAAGCCATATGATGATGATTTCCAACTCATCATATATGGGGATATTTGGGCCAGCATGATTTGCAGATCTTTGGAGATCTAGTCCTCATATTGCCACTTGAGGGAAATATTATTGCAGCCTAGGATAAACAGACACTCTACACTTATCTTAAGTGGAGAGATGGACATTGTGGGGTAGGCTATTTGGTCTGCCATGTGCAGATTTCCATCCCACCTTCTTTGCCGGAGCCAAAGGTGGAGGACAGTTTCCAGAAGTTGCCTAGTTGGAAGGTGACTCATTTTGCATGGCTCATAGCTTAGAGATGGAGGATCCATATGGGAAATATAGTTCCCATTATATTTCATATCCCATTCTTCAAAAGTGACCTCTAGACATCTGTCTGTTATCCTCTTGAGTATTTCACCTTTACATGATGATGGATTGATAGCTGACTTGCATGCTGAGGAGGAGAAATGTGGAGGTTTGATTGATGAGATAACATCACTTTCCTTGGGGGAGATCATCATACATGGATGCTACAGGGAGAGGAGGATAAAATAATTCAGTCTATCCTTGTACTTGCTTGAGGACAAGCAATCTTTGAGAGGGGAGGACTGTAATATTCCAAAATTTGCAAGCAGCAAATTGGAATATTAATTTTTGCTTATGTCATCTAGGAGATGAATAAAGTGGGTAAAAGGCCCATGAGTAGGAATAAAATCCCTCATAATGTGAAAGGGATCAATGGAGTAGCTTAATTTTTCACCTTCCAGTGTGAAAAGGGGCAATTGCATGAGGACAAGGTCAAGCTTGACCAAGTCAACAATGCTGCCTAAGAGGTGTAGCTTGCATGAGAAGACAACGCAGTTTGAGAGGGAGGAATATTATTTGTGGAAGAAACCCTAATGTGTGGGGTCTAGGGCAAAGAGACATTCAGAGACATTCACTTGTATAAAAGGAGGAAGAGGCAGCCATAGTGAGACATCTTAGAGCATTTGATCATTTGTCTAATTAAAATATTTGCATTCTCCGGCTGTTCAGTTGAGTTGAAGTGCTGCTTAGCACGAGGGGTTCCTATTTAGGATTTCCTCTCCTTGAGAGGCCTCTTGAAGGATTGCACTTTATTTCTCCACATATTGGCTCAAGGCCAAAGCCACTCCTTTCAGTCACTGCGTTATTTCTGCTGAAGTATAACGTAGTGTTGTTGGGTGTTGCAGTGGAGGGTTCCACAACACCATTCCTTGTCTCATCTTTTAGAGGAGGGAGCTTCTATTCCTCGGGAAGATTAGTGAGGAAGGTTTCCAGGGCATATTTTCATATCTTGGCATCAGGCCAAGCTTCTCGTATCATCAGCAGCGCAGTCCCTTCTCTAGACTATGTTATCTCAATGCATATTTGCAGTGAGGGTTTGCACCATCATCTTGGAGGGCAATATTTTCAGTTGCGAGGATCAGCCTTGCACTTGTAAGGTCCATTGGAGGAGGTTTGCTTTAGATTGTACATCTTATTCAGCCATCTCCATGTTATTTCAGTTTTGATTTGTAGCTGCTGCCTAGCAACTCTAGCATTTCTGCAGATTTTCCATTTGTACATGTATTGCAGCCAATCCTTCTAAGGATTATTGTATTGTTATTTTCAGGGGTTGAAAGCTTTCACCCCCACCTTTCTTGAGCTGATATTTCTATATAATTTTATTTTAATTTTATATGTTGTAGTGTCTCCTATAAACTGCGTTATTTTAGCCATATGATATTTCTGCATAGCAGTGTTGCTATATTGTCTTGTGCATGTCTCATTGAGGCTTTCATTACCCACCTTAAGTGATTGATTCCTCAAAGCATTGTACACATTTGCTGCTATATTATGCATGGGTTGGCTAGCTACTTCTTCATGTGTGCAGACTACATAAAATAACGCTATTTCTCCATTTCATGTTCATGTATTGCTGCGGTTCCTTCATTGGGCACTTTCTGAGGACATCTAAGTGTGGGAGATCTATTTAGCCCACTTAGAAGGATTTATTTGGAGCCTCCTCTTGGATTTAGCACTTAGAAATATTTTTCTAAGGGATCTAGGTCTTGGTTTCAATTCCTGTAGCAACCATTACTAGAAAATGTGTTTTCCAGTCATGCCTTGTTCGTTGTTCCAGATTTGGGATATTACAGTTTTCTGAGATCTAAGGAATACATAGTTTGTCACTAACTCAGAAGGTCCCACCGTGATCGCCATTATGTTAGCTCCCCATAATTTTATAGATTGGTTGAGTTACAAATGGACAGGGGTAACATCAAACCAATTTTTTGAATCCAAGGACCTAGCCTTCCTGGATTCAGAGAGGGATCTCTCTAGTAGGTGCAAAGATGTGAACTTGTTTGCTGATTAGGGTTGATTTTAGGCTAGATGTTAAGTGCAGGATATTTTGATTGTTTTTGGTTGGGTATGATGCTTAGATAGGTTAGATAGAAAACAAGGAAGACTTCAAGTCATTGGGAAATGGAGTCTAACAAGGTAATGATAAGTTTCATCAATGGTTTAAAGAGCATTTGCAGGGAAATTTTAGCTTGGTTGGTGGATCTTTAAGGTTGTGAAGGATCATGGGATGGACATTAAGCTTGAGAAAAACAAGCTAATAAAGGGCAGAATAGAATCCTTTATATACTTTAAAACTGAGGGAGTAAGAATATTTATACGCATAGCAAGAGAATCAAAGGTATAAGCAAAACCTAATCCATTTGATTTCAGACTGAAATCAGATAATCAACCAAGGAAAACATTCAAATGAAATATAGAAAGGCAATAAACTTATTTAACTTTCATAGATTTCATCATCAAGAGCAGAAAACATTTAAGATGCACAAATAACTATAACCATAGATGGAGAGAAAACTCTGAACATCTAAAGTTACAACTATGAAGGTTCTTTGAAACAATTAGCTAAGTAAATGCAAAGAGCATGATTGAAACAGACTTCTTTGATAAACCTAGGCAAAGATGCTTTAAAGAGATGATTCCAAGAACAGAGTAGTTAGTGGCAAAAAATATGCAGGGCTAGCCATGAATCATGTTGATAACAACTGATCTAAACCATTCAAGAAACAGACAAGCTTAGGAAATCCTTAGAGCGCAAAAAGATGAATTCTCTAATACATCCTAGCAGAAGAAAACATTAAGGCAGTGAAGAAACCAAACATAACTAAGGTGCCATTGGAAAACATGTCTTAGTCTAAATTCTTTGTCCTATTGCAACATAGAAAGATGGAAACATATGATAAACTAGAAAACATGAACAAAAGAAAACTTCACCATCAACCAGGCTTATGGATCCTACAAACAATCCTCCTCCATCAACAAACAAATCAGGGCATGCATGAGCTCCAAGACATAAAATTCTCATCAAAAACTCCAAGAGACTATGTATTGCTCCAGAATAAGTAATCAAAATCAAACCCAATACATAAGAGCCTCATGCTCTATTTATGGAGCAAATGAGGAGGTGGAAACCATAAGAGGCTTCCAGAAACCCTAATTTTGTCATAAATGTCATAAATGTGCTTAATGACCATGTAAGGCCCAAGAAACATAGTAGATAAGTTAATAAATGAAAAATATCAAAATATAACTCCTCAATCAAATCTGAAGTGATTTGTCCAAGAAAATATTAAAAAACCATTTTTCCATTAATCAGTGTCTTTTGTTGACTTTTTGGCAAAAGATAGTCTTTGTGCATAGCGCCCTTTCAGCAGAAAATAGGGTCTGTTGCACCTGAGTTTTGGATCCCTTCTCGGCATCGGTTTTGGCCCCATGATGGCTCATTGGAAAGCTTGATGAGTATAATTTCCAAAAATACTTGAGTGGTGCTGAATGAATTCAATTTACCTTCTCAAAAATGCATTCTACCAACACTTCTTGGTGATTAGTTCCACCTCTAGCAGAAAATAGGCTCTATTGTACCCAAGTTTTGGACCACTTCCCGATGTCGGATTTTTCTTCGTGATGGCTCGTTGGAAATTGTGATGAGTCTCATATCAAAAAATGTTTTATTTGTGCTGATTGGATTCCATTTATCTGTTCAAAAATGCATTATCCCAACACTGCTCGGTGCGTAGCGCCACCTTCAACAGAAAATAGGTTCCGTTGTAACCAAGTTTTGGACCACTTCCCGATGTCGGATTTTGCTCCGTGATGGCTCGCTGGAAAGCTTGCTGAGTCCTATTTCTAGATATGCCTTCTTTTTTTTTGATTGGGTTCCATTTTACAATCCAAAAATTCATTCTCCCAACACTGCTCTGTGCGCAGCACTTGGTCTGAAAAGGAGGCAGAAAGGTCAAATTTTGGGTGTTTTTTGACCTTTTTATGGGGTAAAAATGCTCCAATTGATCTAAAATTTTGTGGGTAGACTGTTGGTGATGTAAAAAATCCAAAAATGTAAACTTTGAGAGCTGAATATGCACCAATTTTGTGTGTAGCACCTAGGGTGTTGTGCTCCTAGTGGTCAAAATTTGGAAAAAACCAAAAGTTGTCCAATTTGCCTCGAACTTGGTGGAGAGGTCCTTCAAGGGTTTAGATAAGACTATAAAAAATCTTGAGTTATGTATCCAAGTTTTTTGGTCTTTTACTCTCTTTGAATGCTTTAATTTTCAATGAATTCTTTGTTTTTGGCACTGCTATCTTTTTCATTGGAGTTGACACTTCTAACTTTTGTCTTACTTTTACCTGCTTCTCATTTAGGCCTTCAAACTTATCATTACCTCCTTTACTTGCTTTACTGTCTTCTTGGTTCTCAAACTGATAACTATCCTCTCCACTTGCTTCATTTTGGATCTATTTTTCATAGAGGTCCTCTTCTTTGTCACTTTCTGCACTGTCATTGTGGATTCCTTAGTCATTCAGAAGCTGATTAGTGTCATGATAGTTATGACAGATGTCATGACTGTCGTGACTATTCCCGTGCTCATTATGGTCTGTCTCATCAGTAATATTATCTTCATTACTGCTTTGGTTAATTCCTTCACCTTCAAATTCTAACTCAGCTTCATCATTGGTCTGCTTTTGACCTTCAACTCCTTCATCCTTATATTCCTTTGTTTATTCATTTATCATCATCCTTCATTTTGTTATTATCTGCACCATTATTGTGCTCACTGTTATGCACAAGTCCTCTTTTCTCATGGCTGTCATGTGAACCTTCTTTGTCATCATCATTATGTTGCTGCTCCTCTTTAGACTCTATTTTTTCCCTACTGTCTTTACCATTTTCACTATGTTCATCTTCTTGATTAGGCTCTGTAGTTGCTTCACTGTTTTATGCTTTTGCTTTATTTTCACCACTTTCTTCCATGCTATCATTATCCATTTGATCTTTCTTATTAGGCTCCGCCTCTTGCTTGCTGATGTCATCTCCTTTGTTCTTCCTTTAACCTTGTCTTTTACTCACTAATTATTCTTTAGACATGGTGGCTGATTTAGAGGCAAAAGTCTTTTAAACTTTGTTTGAGAGCCTCTAGGTCAAAGGATGACACTGAGTGATGTAAGGAAATTTTTTGCAAATGAGGGCCAAATGAGATAAGTATGGGACAAATTCAGAGTTTTAGGAGGAGGGTTATATGCATTGAGTATCTTTATGCCAAGGACAACCTCTAACTTGTGAATTATGCCTTGGAAGGGTTAAATATTTGATCTTTACTGAGATTAGGGTTTGGTCATTTTAAGCCTTAAATGTCCTCCTTGTTTATAAAAAGATTGATTGCAAAGTGAGGAAGAGAGTTACCAACCTTATTTCTTTGCCTGCAGGAGGTTTGGAGGTGAAAACTTGAATTTTTGACCCTTCTTAGCAATTTGAGACACACTCTACCTGTGCGTAGCGCCAGTCTATCTGTGCGCAGTGCCATTTTGCAGAAGGCATTTGGAGGCCTTCCTGGTGTCGAAATTGGGCCCGTGATATCTCGTTGGAAATATTGACTTGTATAATTTCCTAATATACAATTTATTTCCTGTTTGGAGTTGAATTTCCCAGTCAAAAGTTGATTTTCCCAAGACTGGTCGAAACGTCCTGAATGATGGTGCAGAAATGCAAAGTGTTGGTGCAGACCACTTTTGAATGAATTCCTAAATTCCAAATTGAAATAATGATAGCTCATTAGAAATATATTCAAGTCTAGTTTCCATTCAACTTATTACACAAGTCATTTGGATACTCCAGCTGTGAGAAAAACATATTTTCCCAAGGTCACTCCAGAAGTGCATAATTTCTCCCGTGACACCTGTATTTTTGACATTGATCCCAAAACATGATACCTGTGTAAAAAATGAAGGAGGTTTTTCTTCTTGGCCCTATAATGGACAAAAAAATCTCTCACTTTTTCCAATTCATCTCTGTTTGGCTAGAAACACAGTTTGAATCAAAACTAGCCCTAGGTGTGACACATGGCTTGTCTCTTGGAATGAATTCTTGGAAAATGATGGAGGCATGATGTTTATGAGCTGGTATAGAGTTATTCTTTCTAACATGATCTATAAAATGAATCCTTTTCTCTTGTGCCTCCTTTTTATATCAAACCCTAGCTTAGTTGGAAGAGGAAATTAGGGTTTGGTGTAGGGGATTTAGGACTGCCTTGCAAAGGGAGGGGAATGAAGGGGTTAAGGGTTGTCTAAATTCTTGGGAAAATTTTTGGGAATAGGGATATATGTTAGGGAGTAGGGGAAAGTGGAATTTCAATAATTGAGTGAGGGGAAGGGGTCCAAAAGGGAAAAACATAGGCCTAGTCTTAAAAAGTGTCAAAATGTGGCCATGGACTAGGTTTTTTAGAAAAATGATGAGTTTGAGGGTTAGGAGTGATGGGAAGAATTTATGAAGATATGTTAAGGATAGTAGGAGGTGTAAGAGCATCAAGATACAAGCCTTGTTGATGTTTAACCATGGAGGTCATGAAAAGCAAGAAAAATGCCCTTGAAAACCCTTGATGGTCAATGGAGGAGTTAGGCAAAACAAAAATAGAGGGCTGAGACCAAAGGTGACACAAAAAAGAAAAAATGAATGAAATGAGCCCATGATGGGTCTTCTGGGAGGGGTGAGCGTAGCATTGACATGATGGAATGATGAAATAGTGAAAAATTTATCCTAAGGATAATGAAGGCAGTGAGATTTCTAGAATTCACAATGTTCATGAACTTTGTTTCTAGAAATCTAGGATAAGTATTTAGTCATCCATACAAAGCAAAAATTATTGATGACTAATAGTGGCTCCACTTGGGGAGGGAAGCTCCTTTTCGGGAGGTGTCCAAAACCTCAGAGTTCAGATCTCTGAGCTTTGAAGACTAGTGCCTTACTTGCACTTTGTAGATCTTTCTTTCTTCATTTGCTGATGTTCTTTTGAAGCTATGATCTCACAATCTGAAAAGACATGTTTGCTTCAATCTCTTTCCTACCTACCCTTCTTACTTGGCCTAACATTTTTTCTTCACTTGGGTGCACTTGGATTTGAAAACCCTCGACATTTTTATTTTTGAAAACACAAATCAGACTATCTAATTGTACCCTTATTTCTTCCAAGAGTTCAGATTAGGCTAATGAACTCTCTTATTCTCTACCTAGTCTACTCATTTGTCAAGATTAAGCTATTTGAAAAACTTCATTCTCAAAGCTATAAACATGAAATTGAAAGGAGGGTTTAAATCAGGATTAGGCAATTTGACTTACCATGAGTTGTGGCATAAGAACAAGCTGCACACAAACATTATTTTGCATAAAAGTAAAAATAGAAAGATAAGGGCTGTGATCTATCATTTGTTATGCATCCTCATATTCCTCTTTGGTTCTGTTTTGAGCTTGTGGAACCAGTATCTTTCATTCCCTAATCTATCCCTTTTTTACAAGTCAAGTTTGAATGATTTGAAAAGCTCTCTTTTACTAACTTATCAGCAATAAATTGAAAACATGTTCAGCCATGATTATGCTAGATAACTGAACAAGAATTTTTGGCACAAGTAGTGGCATTTAGGCTTGCACACTTTCAGCATCACTATTTTTTGGGTATGGGTCTATACCACTTTTCAAATCTGCCATCTTTTTCTACCTTTCTTTGTTTTTGTGTTTTTTTCATTTTTTCCAAACAATCTAGAACTAAAAAGATGCTCACAAGGCTGAGCTTATTTTGCATATCTATCTATCTATCCTAATATAACCTATACATAATATACATTCATTTGGTGAAATCTATTTTCCAACACAGCCAATCAAGCAGATGATTCCATGAGGGATTTTGTTTCAACTCTTTGAGAGTGCTGAAGAAATAAAAAGGGCACTTCCACCTTACTTGTTTTCGAACAGTAGTGCCTAAATTTTTTCTCACACTTTGCAACAAACTGTTATTGGCAGAACACACTCCTCCTTTATATTTCTCAAGGAAAACAACAAATGGATCTTGGAATAATACCTGATCTAGAGGATTTGAGACATAAGCTCCATTCAGGACTACTCTTTCTTCCACTTGGCTATGCTTGGTACTCTTTTGGGAAGGAAACTCCACTTCTTCCTCATGATCATATGAACTGGTAGATTCATCATATGTGGCAATGTTATCCTCTAACAAACCTGATGTGCTTTGATAGAGTGGGCTGGAATATGTGTGAAGGCCATCATATTGATGACTAGGAGCACTGTTTTGCAACAAATCTTCTTGAGAAAGAAGTGCAACAACTCTTATGTGATTGTAACTTTCCAAGTATTCATCTACAATTTTAAATTCAATGGAACTTGGTGGCTACAAATCTGAAGCTGAAGAGTATTCCGTGTCCCAAATGATTTCATCAACCATTTCAGGAAAAGGTTTTTCACTTACAACTTGCTCAGAAGTTCTTTTTCTTCTCCAATTTCAACATCAAAACTGAAAGACTGTTGATTCCCAATCACATGAAAATTATTTCTGATGGGCTGATATGACGTAGAAAAAAGGGTCAGAGATTCTTCACTTGCTTCTGAACTTTCAAGGCTTCCTTCATCAGTGGCATAGATGGCATGAATTGGCTTATTACTTTTTTGAAGTTGATGAAAATGATCTTCCTCCCACAAACCAATTACTGATTGCTCTGCAAGGTTAGTTTTTGTTTGGAGGATATCATCATCAGATTGATCAAACTTTGGAAACTCATAAAAATAAGTAGTGTCACCAATCAAACATATTGGATTATCAATTTGTTCTTCTTTGAATTGATCTAAAAATTCACGTTTTGATTTATGGTAGATGGAATTAGTAGGAGAAAAAATAGAAATGTTTTGTTCATATGAAGGTTTAGAGGTTGGCTAAATGTTTAGCATCTGATTTATTTCCTCTTCAGTCAAAAGAGGAGGCATTTTTCTCTTTCTTTGGATGGAAGTATAACAATTCTCTTTTTCTTGTGAAGGCTGATTTTGAGGCTAAATGTTTTCTTGAGCCTCACCTAGAAGAGATGGTGAATCATCACTTGTGCCTTCAGAGAAATCTTGTGGGTTTTATTCTATACCTTGATTGATATCTTCCTCAACTAACTCATCTAGGTTGTCATGATAGTTATCTTGAGAATGAAAATCATGAATGGATGTTAAGAGGTCTTCAGGATGCAAATTTTCCAAATCTTCATCACTATCTATAAGGTACTGTATGATATCCTGAGATTGATCACAACAATTTTCAACCAATGATAAAGATGGGGAATTTTGTTTATAATGCTCATAAAATGCCTTGTGTATATCTTTTAAGGAAAACAAGCTACCAAGTCTGAGACTCTCATACCATTCTCTTGCCTTCCCTTCTAATGTTAGCATGAAAATATTCATAAGGCAGTCTTCATGCCATTCAAATTTTAACCCCCATACATGGATATGAAACTTGATGAGGTGTAACAAAGGGTCATCAGACTTTTCATCTTGAAACCTAGGGAGGTTTTTGTCCCAATCTATTTGAGGCAATTTGTGTTTGAACCCAGGGATGTGATCTCTATTCATTGGAGCATATCTCTTTTGTATCCATGTTTGTAAATCAGAAAGGATCACTGAATATTTTCAACCAGTCTTAGATTTCTCTACCAGTAGAGTCTGTAGGTCTATTGAGAGTTGTGGAGTCACCAGGTGGAAGGTTTAATTTGGCGGGATTTTTGGCGGAATCCCTAAATTCAGAGCGACCTCCAACTTTGGCGCCCATAACTGGAATTTCTCTTGTTTTAGAGGTTGTTTACTAGGGAAAAGTGAATGAGGCCTATATAGAGAAATTTTCGACCAATTTTGGCTCAGGAAGAGTCATTCCTAGAATATTGGCATGATCTGAATCCATTGGCATAGGTTGTAGAGGTAGAGGAGCAATTCTAAAGGTGTTTTTGTCACTTTGAAGAAGGCCATGCCTAGATCACCTGATGACGAAATTAGGCTCAAGAAGAGTCATTATTAGATTATTTTTCTGCTCTTAATACCTTGGAGTAGGTTGAATAGGAGTTGGAGCACTTTTGAAAGTGTTTTTTCCACTTTGAATATTAAAGAAGTCCAGGGCCACTAGGATGGGAGGTCAAGTCTAGATCCGCTGGAAACCAATTTCAGAGATTGAATAGTCATTTTTGAGGTTTTTGGGTCTTTTTAAGTCAATGGAGTAGGTTGAAAATCCATTGGAGCACCGCAGTTGCATGTAATCATACATTTTAATCTTAATCCCAAGAGGGCATAGCTAGTAGAAGCAGGTCCATGGAGATGTAGCCCAGGAGGGGTGAACTCCGTTATGAGCCATTGTGTAATGTGATTGTTGTGTGTTATTTCTATACATTTTATTTGTTGTACATGAGTTTTTAAAAGATAATTAACTCATAAATTTCTCATCAAGACACTTAAAACTTGACACATAAACCCCTTCACAAGTGGCTAACTTGAGACGATCCTAAACACATATAAATTTAACTGATGATGGAGCTAGCACAAAAAAAAATAGTTTTCCCATATTAGGATCAAGTTGGTATCAGAGCAAATTTTAGCTCATTTTAGCCAAGGTTAGCTAGAAAAATTAGCTAATTGTTTTTTAATTTGTGCAAGGATAATTTAACTGTGTGCAATTTTATGTGTGAAGGAGAAGGTGAATATTGAGAGCTCAGTTCTCAAATCACAACAAATAAGATTTGTATGCATTGCAGTTGTGATGGAAGCTTCATTAAGTGATGTTTCTAGTCAATCTTCCTTAGCAAAACTCTTTGATAAAGAGATGTTGCAGAAGCTCTACATCATGAATGATTTGGTGCAAGAGATGTATGAAGATAAGAGAGAGAGAATTATACTTCGATATCAATTGATTTCCATGAAGGAGGAGAAACAAGAACCTTTTGAAAAGATGCATGAGATTGATACTCAAATCCATATTGCCAATGAAGCCTTAGAAAAGATGCATGAGATGGAAACTCATCTCCATGGTGCCAAGGAAAACTTAGCCAAGCATGTGCTTGAAAAAGAGGTATGCAATTCAAGTTTATCCTCAATTTCCTCTCAAGATGAATGTGTATGTGCTTTTGAAAGACACACTATAGGATTAGGGTCCAAATTATTTATGAAAATGGGCTATGAAGGTAAAGGGTTAGGAAAACATGCACAAGGCATAGTTGAGCCAATTGTTGTTGAAGAAAGGCCTAGGTAGATGGGTCATGTTTATGGAAAACATGATGGAGAATGCTCCAAAGCCAAGGAGGCACATGAAGGTGTTCCACGAAGGAATTTCATTCCATGTTCACTACCTCAAGATTGTGAAGATTGTGTTCATGAGGAATGCGAAATTTTTACACCCACTTTGCAAGAAGGTGCTCATAAGCATGCCGCTAATGAGAATGGTGAACAAGAGGATGTTGAAAGATCTAAAGTCATTGAATGCATTTTTGGAATTCCTAAGAGAGACATTACCTCATCAAATTCACCTCCTAAAGAAGGCGACAAATGTGAATGTTCAAGGTATAAATATGTCTTTAATCAAGTTGCTTTTGATTATGATAAACATGGTAAATCTTCATAAGATTTGGAGAAAGTTTGCAAGTTATTTTTGTGGTTTGAATAACCATAATGTTTCAAGATGTTGGAAGAAGATAGCCATGCACATGAAACTTTCTAAACAAAGGAGGCAGAAAGCCAAAGGTCCATTGGACAATGGAAACATTGTTGAAAAGAAGATGCAATTGTTTTTCACTCATTTCCATAACCAAGGTCATCTTGTAGGCAAGTGTTGGAATTTGTATCCAGCAAGTCATCCATGAAATTTGAAGAAGGTGGAGATAGATCTTGATAGGAATGGAAAAGAGGATTCCATAATCGATGTGGGTCAGGATGATTCACATGATGATGTGTAGCTGAAAGAAGTGCCATTGAAATGGTTTGGTAATAGATGGTTAGATTTCTTATCCAATTAAGGCTTTTCATGTCTTTTGATTATTGAATGCAATTCTTTTATGTTGAAATTATGTTGCATGTTTATGCCAAGAAGGTGTTTGAAAGTGGAGTATGTTGACTCACTATTATTGTAGCAAAATTCGTTCATTTCAGCTCTTTAAGTGCATGTACATATGAATTAGGTTCTTGTACTTATGATTGTACTTATGAGAGAGTTAAAGAATTTATACATGCATGAGAATTTGTGTTTATAAACATGCATGAGTGATCGCCTTGTGTGGGTTTGATTTATTTGTTTAACATGTATGTTTTCAACTTGAGAGTGTTGATCATTTTCTCATGCATGAGTGTCGACTTGTTTTGGTTGATGAGTTTGACACCAAGATGTAAGAGTACATGGTGATGTTCACATGATGTGACATTTGTTGCTTTGAAGGAGAAAAAATATATGTTGTCAAGTTATGTTTATTGCATGATGTGTTTTTCAGATTGATGGTTGTGTTTGTGACAAGATGTCACAATATTTTTGGAAGGTCCACTCTTGAGAAAGAGGCTCATGTTTAGCATTCATACTCAAATCCATCACATAAGCAGCATGTCAAACTGCAGGATGATGGAAAGAGGGACAAGATGCTAAAAAGATTGCAGCCAAAAATTTTGCAACCATTGTAGACCATTTTATGTGTTGACGCCAAGAAGAGAAGGAGATGGCGCATGCATTCTTCTAGATGTGGAATTTGGAAACGTGGAGGTAAAATAATGGTCATTTATTTTCTTATTATTACTAATGTTGGAACTCATTGTTGTAGTTCACTCAGATTGGCTTAACTTGGAAAATTGGTTTCCAAGGAGAAGCTTGCATCGAATGCATGTTTGTGCGAAGGAGGAACATGATTCTTAGCGGAAAGGCCATCAGTTATTTTTTGGACCAAGCACCCGGGGATTGATTTAGTACAGAGAAGTGTTATACCAATCAACAAGCATCCAAAAAGTGTTGGATTGGGTCAGTAGCAAAAGGAGAACATTGGTTGAAGAGCCAAGCCATTTGCAAGGCAAGGCATGTCAGTGAACCCAAAGTAGTTGTCATGGCGATTTTTCTAAGTTGAATCAAGACGATAGAACTTGGGAAAAAATAGTGTTTATCTCTCCTGAGATAACCAAATTTTGTGGGTCCAAAATCATGCTAGTGGGAAGGAGTGATCAGAATCTCGATTAGGGGCAAAATTTTTCCAAAACTTCAAAGTGCTCATAATCGCACCAAACCAGAATGACCGGATCCAGTCCGTCGCTAGGAACCCCGTGCAATTTGTTTCACTCAAAACGGCGTCTGTATAAGGAAGTTAGAGCCTGCTGGCCACCATTTAGAAAAAGAAAATTTTCAAAAAAATGGTCAAATAGGGTCAAAGGCTATAAATTTTGGTTTTCCTCCATTTCGCCCAATCACACTGTGACAAGTGTCACCGCAGGATTCGTCGGTCAAGTTTTGAAGGTGACTTTTTTTTTAATTTTTGGCTCCTAAGGTTGAATTTGAATTTTTTTATTGGTTTGGGACAACCCAACCAGAGGCTAACACATGGTTCAGCTAGGGGCCGCCACATGCCCCCTCTGGTGGATCCTCTCCAAAATTCGAATTTCATTATGCTATGGTCCGAATGTATTATTTCCAAGGTTCAAGTTCAAAGGTGGCCGGATGAATTTATTCCAAAGTTTGCATATAGCCAAATCCGCATGGATAATTTATATGGTGGAGCACTATATTATATATCGACAAATGCATTTTTTTTAAACCAAAGTTCAACATTGACGCATATATATTTCATATTACCAAAGTTTTAAAACTATGGTGGAGGGCATATAAAATTGGCAAAGTCAATGGAATTTTAATTATCCAAAGTTTTAAATTAATATTATGTGGAAAAACATATGATGGGTAGAGGTCGGGGCTCGACCCCACGACCTCCCCCACACCACTCTCAACCCTTGCCAATACACCATGAGCGCACTTCTTAATAGAATATGCGCAAAGGACCTATTTTAAGTTCAACGATGGCAGCGGCGGGGGTTTGGAGGGGGCCAAACCCCTCCCCATGAGACCAAGCCAGAAGACCAGGAGCGATGGATTTTATGCTAATGTGCAGATTAAAACTTAAATCCGGGCTTATAACTCAAAAACCTTAATTAGCGCCTAATCCATATGGATAAGTGTGAGTTGTTGAAAACTCGCATTAAGCGGTAATCCAAAACTTATCCAAAGTTAAACATGCTTAAATTAATTAATATTTGAGTTTAATTCAGCGATATTTTTTGCATAATCACTAAATTTGGAGCGGCCTCCAACTTTGGCACCCTTCAGTGGAGTTTCTGTAATTTTAGAAGCAGTTTATTAGGGAAAATTGAATGAGGCCTATGTAGAGAAAATTTTGACCAATTTTGGCTTAGGGAGAGTCATTCCTAGTATATTTTAATGCTCAAAATCCATTGGTATAGGTTGTAGAGGCAGGGGAACATTTCTAAAGGCGTTTTTGTCACTTTGAAGAAAAGTGATGCCTAGGGCCACCGGGAGGGAAGGCCATGCCTAGATTAGATGAAGACCAAATTGGGCTCAATAAGAGTCATTATTAGATAATTTTGATGTTATAAGCACAATGGAACAAGTTACAGAGGCGTTGGAGCACTTCTAAAAGTGTTTTTCCTCTTTGAAGATTAAAGAATCCTAGGTCCACCAGGATGGGAGGTCAAGCCTAGATCAACTAGAAACCAATTTTAGAGATTGAATAGTCATTTTTGAGGTTTTTGGGTCTTCTGAAGCCAATAAAGCATGATGAAAAGCCATTGGAACATTGCAGGTGCATGTAATCAGACATTTGATTCTTAATCCCAAGAGGGCCTATCCAGTTGAAGCAGGTCCATGGAGATGTAGCCCAGGAGGGGTGAACTCCGTTATGAGACATTGTGTAATGCGATTGTTGTGTGTTACCTCTCTACATTTTATTTGTTGTACATGAGTTTTTTAAAGATAATTAACTCATAAATTACTAATCAAGACACTTAAAACTTCACACATAAATCCCTTCACAAGTGGCTAAATTGAGATGATCCTAAGAACATATATATGTAACTGATGAGGGAGCTAGCACAACAAAACTAGTTTTTCTATATTCAGATCAAAGGAGGAACTCAGTATCGTCATGGTGAAAAGCATTTTTCCATTTAATCTTTAACGAGTCCAATGAAAGGGTAACTCGATAAATTTTCATGTTTAAGGAGTTTGAAAAGAAACGAAAAGAAAAATGTGTCATGTCCCTTTTCGTAAATTGTCTTTCGAATCTGAAAAGGTAGAAAACAATACCCAAGAGAACCTCTTGAACATGTTTGATAAAGGTACTGATTTGTCATAAATAGTTAATCTCAACCCGAAAAAGGGGTAAACGTATACTGAGACAACGTCAATTAATTTACTTTAACGAGTTATAAACGACAAGCACTTGGAAATATTTTCATTTTCCAAGAGTCAGAAAAGAGCTTCAAGATGACTCATCCTGGAGGAACGAGTGGTATCAGGGGTAGCAACTGGTTCTGATACGATATAAAGTGCTCAAAACATATAAAGGTCAATAGGATGGCTAACAAGACCACTCATCACAGCGGCTCCTTGGGCAAGGGTAAAAAAAACCAAGTGAGAACACATGATCGGCCAAGCAGATGGTGATGGTGGAATGAGAAAAACAAGGCTCATCTAGAAAAATAGGTTGATAAAATTAAAATCACAAGAGGTAGGATGAAAATGGTTTCATTTTTACACAAGATTGAAACATGGGAAATTTTGCATGGAATTGGTTTCATGTTTTCAAAAGCTTGAAACATGAGGAAAAATTATTCTTGAAATAAGTTTCCATGCCCATAGCATGGTGACTCAATTCAAGGTACATGCTCCCCAAACTCTAGTTCATTCACCTAAGTAGACTGCGGGTTACTAATAGGTAGATGGAATGAAGGTTCAATCATAATACCAAGTGAAAGACTTGATTGGAAATTTACGAGATCTAATGAAATACGTGAATTGAAAGGGTATTTTTTTCATTTGTTAATGAAGTTGACACAGTAAAAGAACTATCCTCATAGGGACCTATTTCATTTTTTAATGAGGTTGACATAGTAAAAGAACTATCCTCATGACACCTTGTTTCATTTTTTAAGGAGCTTGAAACAAGAAAAGGAACTCTGCTCCAGGTACTTTGTTTCATTTTTTAAGGAGCTTGAAAAAATAAAAGGAACCATGCTTTGAAGACCTTGTTTCATTTTTTAAGGAGTTTGACATAAGAAAAGGAACTATGCTCCGAAGACCTTGATTCATTTTTTAAGGAGCTTGACACAAAAAAGGAACTATGCTCTGAAAACTTGATCATGGTCCATAAGAGGTCATGGCTTCTAAGAGGTTCTCATCAGATGGGAGAACAACACTCTGGAAATCATGATCCAATGCCCCTGGTACATGATGCACTGTATCATTGAGCAGATCATCAGTAGACGCGAGCATGGAACAGGTGGCCACATAATTGACCCGTGGCAAGGAAGATACCACTTGCAAGTAAGAACCATTAAGGGATGTTGGTTGATTGGGAGCCATATTAGGACTAATGAATGGCAACTAATCAATGGTCACAATTCTTCCTTCATGTGGGAAACATATCACACGAAAGAGAAAAGGGACAAGAGCTCCCATGAGATAAGTATAGTCACGCCCAAGGAGTAAGTTAAAGTCCAAAGGGCCTTGGACAACCATCAAGTTTATATAGAAAGTCTTTCCTCCCAAAGTAATAGGAAACTTAGGAAGGATCCCTAATTGTTGACTGGTTCCTTTGTTAAACGCTAATAGATTCTGGGTAACAGGCACAAGCTGCGGAGAACCAAAATCTTTCCAAGTAGTTGAGGATAGAATACTAACAGATGCGCCTTCATCTATTATGGTGCTAGGTATGGCCACATTATAGTCCTGTACCGTGATCTCAAAGGGCACGTAAGAATGAATACAGTATCCTGTCAGTCGACTCCAATCAAAGGACGTGACTAGACTACTTGGAGGGGGTGTCATGGCAATGAGATAACTGCCCCCTTATGTTACGGGAACGGGAGGATCACCCTCCTGTACCAGGGGAAAGGGAGGATTACCCTCCAATTCATGGGAATATGAAGAAACAAAAATAACCTGGGTGGTATGAGGTTCACTCTCTATGGGAAAAGCACGATCCACTGAGGACGGAATCAGGTCAACTGTTTTCTCAACCAATGGTTGGTCGGGAACAGACTCATGTGATTCACTTTCAGAGAGAGTGGGATTGACCAGAGCTGATTTCTAATCAATCACTTGATCAACTAGCAGAGGATCAGGGAAAAGCTTCAAGTAACCAGTCAGAAGTCGTGGCTGATAAGTCGTAAGGTTATCCAAGACTTTGGAGGCTTCATCCATATAAGAACAAAGGTGAATAGGATGATTCCCTTCACATAAAATACAGTGAAATTTGAATTTACTCTTTTTCGCATGGGCCTTATTATCACTAGTTGAAGACTTGTCACCAACATGATCTCCAGAGGCTAATGAAAAGGGTAAATTCGAGTTGGTAGAACACATTTCTAACACCGTGGGAATTCCAGGACAATCTCTAAGAAGGTGATCACCCTTACATAACTTGCAAGGAAATTTGACTTTGCGAGACCGAATGGAAGATTTTTCAACATCAGTTGTATTGGAAGCAATGGTTGCTTGGTTTCCCCCTTGCTTATTTCACTTCTTATTCTTCATCCTATTCTTCCTATTCTTAGATTGATGGTTATTAAAATCCATACTTTCACCAAGCGAAGAGGAAGAACGGGGTGAAGAAACATGCGAAGAAGGTGAGGGGTCAACTTTAGGATCAACATGAGGTTGATACTGTTCAAGTGGAGGCAAACTTGGTTTAGAAGTAGCTTGGGCATTTGGAACCATGCGGGATGAAAATAACCAAAATAGAAAACAAAAGGTGAATCCTGGGAGGGACAATGTTTCCATATAAGGAGCACCAACATTTCCAAAAGAAGGAAAAGGACCAATATTCCCATCTGACGGGATTCCTTGATTGGTAAACTCGGGCACTGTTGTCATTGGTCTCAACCTAATATCTGTTAAGGAGTTGTGCACGCGTAAAATTTTATTCCGTGGGAAGTAAATTTTAGAAATTAGACACAAAATAAATAAAAAAGGGTGAATTAGGCATAAAGTTTTACCAAGTATTCGTGAAATGTAATATACATCTTGGTGATAAATGATAGAAAAAATGACCATGGACTTAACTTACTACAACCAATCTCCTCGAATATTGTGTTTGGTGTATCACGTTTACAAGGCAACCGACTCGGTTACCTATGGCAGGCTTCCAACCTAATGGGGTCTCCTAATATATACTCAACGATATGTGGGAGTCCAGCCCGTAGTAGTGATGTATAATGTGTAACCGTTCGATGAGAGCTTCCCCATATACTTAACATACCTGGAGCATAGTCCCGGCATAGTCTAATGCAAAGCTTTCTTAGCTAATATTCAAAATGCGACAATAAAGGAGATAGAGGTACCTTTTCTTGATGCTATGTTCGAACTCGTTGATGGTGGCCTTGATCCATGATCCTTTTAGGCTCGTTCCTTGCTACTGGTGGCACATGAATACCTTCAGATGATCAAGAGGCAACAAAAAATGTAATCCAATACATAATAATCATTAAACCTTAGCTATCTAGCAGATCAAGGAGTACCAGAATATTTGCATAAAATATTAGACAAATATAGAAACCAAACATCAAATGTTTTATTAATGAATGTAAAAGAGAGATCTTACAACCCAGGCCTTGATGTCAGAGGCCTCCCTTTGGTTAAAATCCGAGTCCTTCGCCAAAGCTCTAAAGAATTCCTTCTCCCAGAAAACTTAGGCGTTATCATAGTGCAAGAATATAAAGGGAACAAGATTTAAAACCATCCCAACAATGACCAACCAGTAGTGGAAGGACGGGAACCAATTTATAGGAAGGGAGAAGAGGTTGGGAGCCCATGAAAGGAGGAGGAAGTTCTACTTTCTAAGGGATAAACCCCCATCGGTTCTTCCTCTGTTGACCTATCACCATTGTTTAACAACCAACTCGCCACCCTGGAACTTCTAGAGGTCAAATCTTCTCCTCCATTTGAGGAAACACTTCCAGAAAGGGATCAACGCAGTTTTCCACGAAATAAGGGTGTTGGAAGCACTAAGCGAGAATTGTCAACTTGACATCAGCGCGGGCATGAAACTAGAAAACACGCGTACTCAGAAAGCTAATGTTTTGACCAAGTTCCTTGAGTAATCTTCCAAGGTAATTTCCTTTGAGTCTTTAGGGGATGTCTTTACATATTTCTCCATGGTAGAAACATTGCACAGGGTCTGTCACGGGGCACTTCAGGATCAGGGACAGGAAGTGAGCATGGTGACAAATTACTATGTAACAACTATATGATAAAAATCTTATTGGACCACGCCAATGGATTTCCGTTGGGGTTTTAATACATATTAATAAAAAAATTTAATCCAACCATATCTCGGTGGATATATCAAACTTTCGATATATTTTTTATCCAAAAAATTAATATAAATTAATCTCCGTCGGATTATGGTATACATTTAATTTTTGGTTAATATATATTAAGGTTTGAACTTTGGATTTGTTGCGCCAACTATGGAGCTCTATCACCATTGATAATGGTTGCCAAATAGGTCGAGGTTTTGGTAGGACTGCCGAAACTTGTGGGCTCTGCCAACCCTCTTCCCCCACACCATATCCCTTAAAATTTATATATAAGTCTTGTGCCATGGTTTACTAACGACAATGATTGGCGCTTTGGTAAAAGTTTTGGAATAGCAATGAGAGGTCACGAGTTTGAGCCCTGACTCTCCCATCGGTTCTTCTTCTGTTGACCCAAGCATTGAATTTTACCATTGACCTGCCACATTTCGACATATGAAAGTGCTACCTTCATTCATTGCACCCGATTTTTCCCTATTTTTTCAAAACTTCAGTGGGCATTTGATTGCTCATACGGAGTCCAATCACGAAACCGAATATACTACCAGAATCAGTGCGACGAGATCTAGGTCTTGTTGCTGGATTTGGGATGATATAAGAATAAAAATGTCTGAGTATCTCAAGAATAATCCTGGATCAATTACCAGATATAAATCAAAATAAGTCGAGCAAATAGTGAGAAGCTCGTTTGCATCAGTAACTGAAAACATGGGATTGGTTGCCAAATAATTAACCTGTGGTGGTGTAGATACCACTTCCATATAAGGAAAATTCAATGATTTCAGATGGTTGGTAGTCAAATCAAGATCAATGAATGAATTATGTTCAATAGTCACAATGTTTCCATTGTGAGGGAAACACATCACACAAAAGAGTGTCAATACCATAACTTTCATTGCATAGAAATAGTCTCGCCCAAGGAGAAAATTTAAATACAACGGTCCTTGAACTTCTATAAGATAAATATAGACAATTTTACCTTCCAAGGTAATAGGAAATGTATGAAGGATCCCTAAAGTTTCACTAATGGTTCTATTAAAAGCTGACAGATTTTGTGTAACAAGCACGAGATGAGGGGAACCCAAAGCTTGCCTAGCAGTTGAAGATAAAATACTAACAGAAGCACCTTCATCTACATTTTTGCGATGCATATTCTTATCACAAGCGTTAACAATGATTTGGAAAGGGATGGAAGAATGAATACAAGGTTCTATTAGTCTACTCCAATCAAAGGAAAAGACCTCAGTACTTGGAGGGATTTTTGTAGAAACAGGTGAAATTCCCCTTTGTGTATGTTGATCATAATCCGTTTCACATAAAATTTCACACGCAATCTGGCTCAGAGCTCTCATATTTCCCCTCGCAGCCTAGGAGATCCAGTCTCAAAGCCTATCGTTACCATTTCCCACCTCCAAAACACATTATCAAAGGCTGGAAATTCATATTTGAAAATATTTGAGGCATAGCCCCTCTGTTATTTTTCTCCATGTAACCCGGTCGCTAGACCAGGCTAGTCTGACGGGTGCTTATCCGATGCATATCGGGCGCATCCTGAGCTGTTGATATGTGCAGATCGAATGGATTTCGCTCATCTCCGCCACTTCCGTAGCCTACCTATTCACCGTCCGATCAAATCATAAATCAACGGTTCGCTGTCCGTTGGTTCTGGTGGTCCCCGTGCCCAAAACACTGTTTAAAAACTGTCCGGTATTCATCGCACCGCCTTTGGGTAGAGGGTAGTAATTCTCGTTGGGCCAGCAATTCCATACATTGTCTGCCACACGTCCCAGCGTACGGCCCAAATACCGCCCTCCATCGCGCATTATTGTTCGGTCAAAGTCGTGCAGTGATATTCACCACAGCCGTCCGATCTGAGAGCCTTCATTCGACGATCGTCGCGCCCCGAAGCTGCATGGGATTTAACGCAAGCCAATCACGCCCCTGGCCCACTGCACATCGCCTCCGACGCTCTTTCCACCATCGATCTCCTCCTGAGATCGGACGGCTGAGATTTCATCATCCCTGCCATTGACCCGGTCTCCCTCCACGTCATCATCCCACGTGTTATTGCATTTCCTCCTCCGCCATTTATATATTTCATTCGTATGTTATATTTTAAGGTTTTCCTCTGGTCAGCTCATCCACCATTCCTCCGCTGCATCTTTCCACCACCCCACGTTATTTCGCCATATCACAGTTTACACGATCGTTTCCATTAACCTTGCCATTGTCCCCACTGTGTTCACCTTCTCGTGCATAGTTTTCAGTAACAGGTTTGTGGATTTTGCAGGTGTGCAGCGACGAAGAACTATTATGGCTCACAGTCTTAATTGCTGTGATAGAACACACATCAAAGGACCAATTTCAGAGCAGAATTATGAGGAAAGTCCTCGGAAGCCAAAGCGACAAGACTTCAATTAAAGGAGGCAGGGTTCAGATTTATCAAAACCCTGTGAGAGCATTCAAGGCGCCGATTTCTCAGATGAAGATATCAATGGGGCAGAGAAAGAATATCAGTGACTAGTAGAGAATTAAAGGCAGGTAGCTGAAGATTTTTGGGGCCCTGTCCTAGCCTTTTAAATAAAAGTACCAAATTGAATATCCTGCACATCATCCGGAAGACTTATACACAGAAAACGATGTCCTCAAGGTTTTATTTCAACAAAGTTTTCTTCCCAGGCAAGGATGGATATTTGTGTGATTTTACTGCCATACCGTGTACCGGAAGAGATTTATACCCAGTGTATTTTTTTCAATTAGCAGGTCACAGAGTACAAACAACACAGTCATTCAGCATTATGGGCGCAAATGTTTCCTCCATTTTTTTTTAATGATACAAGTAAATGTTCATCACCTACCTCTTTCACTAGGTTTTAGTTTTTCCTATAAAGACCATGAAGAAATACGTTGTAAAGGTTCCAGATTTTTATCAGAAAATTATGCAGTGAAAGGATTTTTGCATACATTTTGTAAGACTCTTGTATGAAGGCTCAGAGCCCATAGGGTCTCAGTGAGGAGGAGTTCAATCTGTTAAAGAGGATTCTGGTCTTTGGTATTTCACAGTCTGTAACTCTCTTTTATATGTTATTTAATATATCATTTCATCTCATCCATATTTCTTGTATCATGTTTTGGAATGCGAGTGGCTCACTGATTTCTGGTAAGGATTCGTCCTAGTTGATGCCCATACTCGGATCAGTCAAGCGCTTTAAATATGGCTCATGCATGATATTCTATTCCATTATTCAGCTAACCATACTTCTGCTATATTAGTTGCTTTGGAAGGGTGCTTTTAAAATGATATTATCATGTATGGATTCTTAGATTGGTAAGCCCATGCATGGTGTTATTGTATATCTGGGTATCAGTTCAAGGCTAACTAATATCTCCTTGATATTTCTTTCACTACATACACCTTCTGATAAATTATGTCTATGAAGTATTTTTGAATCGGCCCGCTTTGCAGTAAGCTGTCTCTGAATTGTCTGTTGCTTTTGTATTAGAGTTTTTCATTTTGCCTCTACAGTATCCCTTCTCCTGTGTCAGTTTCTGAGAGTTTGGTCCCATTCTAGATTGATTTTCCCTGTTTACAGGAGATAGCATGTGAGCTGAAGCTGACAACTTCACACATTATAATATATGCTCCTTGCTATGCTAAGATGTCCTAGGCACTGGTCTATCACAACTCTAGGCTTTCTCTAGGAGCTACAACATCTTTCTGGTGCCGTTGCCGGGGACGAATTTAAGAACATCATAATCCCTGGGCCTCGACAAAATCTTATTCACTCTCTAAGTAGGTGAGCACAAAGAGTTGAGAGTTGTATATCCCTCACCTTGGCGACTCCACATTTGTTATTTGATATATCTATTTGCAGTCATGGCTCCTCGTAAGCCACACCTGAGGTCAGATACGTCCAAGCCAAAGACAACTTCAGTGTCTGACCCTGACCAGATTATACATACAAGAAATTGGAGGGAAAGGAAATCAACACGTTCCCAGATTCCTGAAGTGTCTATAGAAGATTTTCCTTCCTCCTCCTCTCAAGATTCCCAGTTGCAAATTCCCGACTCCACTGTGGGAGATACTGATTATTATTACTCAGATAGTCCACCCCGAGAGGGTATCAGAAATAAAAACAATCTTCACCCTACTCCCGAAGTTGAAGAGGTCAAGGAAGTAACCGAAGTATCTCTTGTTAATAGGCCTTTGTTCCCCTCAACCCCTCAAACTGCAGTTGAGTATATTCCTATTATTATTCATACTACACTTCCTCCTCCTCTTCCTCCTGTTACTCATCAAAATATCGCAATACCTCCACCTCCTCCAATGGCTAATGTTCCAGCCCTTTTGATGAATAAATATGCTCCCCTAGCATTACCCCAAGTGTTAAATGATATTCCCCAAGATTAACTAAAGGTCTTGCCCAGATTCAATGGAGAAAATGAGATTGATGCTCAGAAACATCTCGAGACTTTCTGCTCCTTTGCAGAGAACTTTAATGTTGAACATTTAGATGTGGTTTTAAGACTGTCTGTACAATCTCTAGATGGTGAAGCTCGAAAATGGTTTAAAACATTGGCTGGTTGTTCTATTACCACTTGGGATAACATGGAAGACACTTTTCTCAGGAAATGGGGAGAGAAGAAAGATCATGGAAACTCTCTCATTGAGTTCAATACACTAAAGAAAAGACACAATGAAGGAGTGTCAGAATTTATCAAGAGATTTAATAAGTTGTATCTGAGCCT
Source organism: Pinus albicaulis (assembly GCA_034641835.2). Taxonomy (NCBI): domain Eukaryota; kingdom Viridiplantae; phylum Streptophyta; class Pinopsida; order Pinales; family Pinaceae; genus Pinus; species Pinus albicaulis. Next base: position 41,120,168 of record CM076569.1, on the reverse strand, counting down.
CCCTGCTGATATGAAACGCCATCAAACTGCTGCTAAAGTTGTTTTTGTAGTAGCCTTTGATTCGGAGTTTGGTTTCTCTCTCAGAGAAAGAAAGCCTGCTACTCTGGATGATGCTCAGGCAGATGCACTAGAGTTGGAAGCAAACTTTTCCTCCACTGGTAAATTAAAATGAAAATCAGAACAAGATTCCAGAAGAAGGGGCAAAGAGGAGGTGTCTACTTCTAATCAGGACAGAGACTCAGACAAAATGGAAGAAATGAGCAAATTAATTAAGAAAATGGTTAAGCTTGAGCTGGAAGCCAAGAATTCAGCCTTCAGGAATTTTCAGAATGCTCCAAACAGAGGTTACAATCCTCAATATAGGAAACCACCCTTGCAAATATTTCCAAGGGAAGAAAAGGAGCAACAGGATCAAGTGCCACACCCATTGTACCTGGAAGGTCCAGTAGATGATTCTAATGAGGACACTGCCTATAGACTAGAGGATGCAAATATTGCCTTTTCAAATAGTGATGGAGAAGGATGCCCTTTACAAGGGAATGATGAAGCTGGGTGCTCATTTCCAGAAGAATAAAAGACCAGAGACACAGATGAGGCCGAATTTGATCATTATTGTAAACAGTTTGATGATTTAATGCAAGCACATTTCAATAGAAGATACGATCTCAGATCTTCTAGGAAGAGGACTCGTATCCAAGAGCAAGAAGAAGAGTTACCCCAGAAGGAAGCACCTGTTCAGGAGGAATCAACGATGCAGAAAACCACAGACAAAGGTAAGCAATCTCTAAACAAAACTTTGCAGTCTAATGATCAAATTCATTTCGCTCCAAAAGAAGTCATTCCTCCTAATACAAATTCTGTGTCTAAAGAAGCCAAGCCCCCAGTTGAAAACAAAGAGTTAAAAGAGGTTGTGATAGAAAAGTCCCCTCCTGCTTTCAGTCTGCAAAAAGAACTTGAAAAGGTCAAAATCTCAGTCCCTTTAACTGAACTGTTGAAACAACCAGCATATCAATCTCAAGTCACATATTTCATGCTCCCTCCAGAAGTTCCAACCATCCCAGATAGTCTCAACCTCCAAGAAGAGAGACCCATGGTAGTTTTTGGCCCACATGTTGAGGAGATAGACCCCTCTACTCCTCCCTTCTATGTGTCTCTAGTAATCCATGACCTGCTACTACATAACTGCATGTTAGATTCTGGGGCTTCCCATAATCTTATGCCTCTGTCAGTCATGGAACAACTAGGTTTACAAATCACACGTCCATACAAGGACCTTTACTCATTTGATTCCAAAAGAGTCAAATGCTTGGGGATGATCAAGGATCTGGTGGTCAATTTGGCCCAAATCCCAGCAAAAAGTGTGGTAATGGACATAGTGGTGGTTGACATTCCAGCTCGTTTTGGTATGTTGCTGTCAAGGTCCTGGGGAACAAAAATTGGTGGATCAATTAAAATGGATTTAACATATGCCACCATCCCAGTTTTTGGTGGCCAAGAGAGGAGATTGTACAAGGAGACTAGATTTGTCAAGATGGTTACCAAGGCTGACAATCCTGTAAATTCACCAGTTTACAACAAGGAAGGAAATTTTTCATGCTTGATGCTGGAAGAAGATCAAGATTATGCTCAGGAACCATCCTTCTGCCAGATCAAGATTGAGCAGCCCTCAGGGAACATGGAAGCAAGAATATGGACACTCTAATTTGATGGAGCAAATTCGAAAGAAGGAAATGGAGCTAGAGTGCTATTAATTTCTCCTGCAGGAAGATGGATCCCACTGTCTTTCAAATTAGAATATGAAGCCACCAATAATGTGGATAAATATGAAGCAATTCTGTTGGGATTACAGATAGCCAAGAGCATGGGTATACAAAGTTTAAAGGTTCTGGGAGACTCAGAACTAATAGTCAGACAAGTCAGGAATCAGTGTCAGACCAAGCATCCTAGGCTGAGGGTTTATAGGAATGAAGTTTGGGACATGGTAGAAAACTTCTTCTTGGCATTCAATATCTATTTCATGCCCCGAGAACAGAATAGGATGGCTGATTCCCTTGCTGTGGCTGCTAGTACATTTCGACCACCTCAGAACCCTCTTTTAAGATATGAAGTTCAGGTGCGTTACCGGCCTTCAATCCCGGATAACATCAAGCACTGGCAGGTATTTGAAGATGAAGAACAGATGAAGAGATTCCTGGAAACAGTGGGAGAATTCTCCAATATGGAGATTGATGATGAAGAAGAGGCTGAGTCTGAAGATACTCCAGAAAGAAATTGGGAGGAGAAAGTGGCAGGTAATAAAGTGTTGCAGTTAAAGGGAAACATAATACCTAGAGGGCTGGTACCTCTAGAAATATTATTTGACAAGAATTATGTCCTACTGCAGCCAAGCAAATTGGTAGAATAAAATCAGGTGGAAGACCTAAATTTGGGTACTGAGGCTGAACCAAAAATTGTTAAACTGTCCAAGAAAGTCCCTGAAGAATATAAAAAGCTATATCAGAAATCATTTCAGTCTTACAGAGATGTGTTTGCGTGGTCCTATCAGGACTTGAAAACTTTTTATATCAGTATTATGCAGCACAAAATTCCATTGAAGGCAGATGCAAAGCCTCATAAGCAGAAGCTCAGACAAATCAATCCCCTTCTGTTGCCTTCTATTGAGAAAGAAATCAAGAAATTGCTAGAATCCAAAATAATAGTGCCATTGAGGTACTCTGAATGGGTGGAAAACCTTGTCCCTGTACGAAAGAAGAATGGAGAAATAAGGCTGTGTGTGGATTTCAGAAATTTAAACAGAGCATCCTTAAAGGATAATTATCCACTTCCCAAAATGGATTACATCCTGCAGAAAGTGGTTGGATCTTCTAGGATGTCAATGATGGATGGATTCTCTGGTTATAATCAGGTGGCTGTACTTCCAGAGGATCAAAAGAATATTTCTTTCACCACACCATGGGGTACATTTATGTATGCCAGGATTCCTTTTGGATTGATTAATGCAGGGGGCACTTTTCAGAGGGCAATGGACATTTCTTTTGTCGGGGAGCAGGATAAATTCTTGGTTGTCTACCTTGATGATATCACTGTATTTTCCAAGAATGATGCTGAGCACATTGAACATCTGCGGAGAACTTTTGAGAAATGCAAAAGGTATGGTCTCTCTCTGAATCCTCAAAATTCTTTATTTGCCTTAGAAGAGGGAAAGCTTTTAGGCCATATCATTACTAAATATGGGGTGAAGATAGATCCCAAGAGGGTAGAAGTTATAAACAGTATTGCTTTTCCCAGAAATAAGAAAGAAGTACAAGTATTCCTTGGACGCATTAATTTCCTAAGAAGGCTTATCCCTAACTATGCTGAGATAATTAGGCATATAACAAACATGCTCAAAAAGAATAATGAGGTGAAGTGGTCACAAGAATCACGGGAGGCATTTACCAGGATAAAGAATGCTTTTGCAGAAGCCCCTGTGTTGGCTAGACCAGATTATGATAAACCTTACATGATCTTCTCTTTTTCATCACCGGCTCATACAATAGCAGGAGTATTATTGCAGAAAAATGAGGAAGGTTATGAGCAGCATATTTCCTTTTTCAGTCAGGTGCTCCGTGATGCAGAATTAAAATACAACATATTGGAAAATAAAGAATACGCTATAGTGAAATCCCTCAAAGCATTCCGTGTATATATCTTACAGTCTCACATCACTACATTTGTGCCTGCAGCTGCTGTAAAAGATATTCTTATTCAAGGAGACAGTGAAGGGAAAAGGGGCAGGTGGATTGCCAAAATACAGGAGTATAACTTAGACATCCGCCCTACTAAGTTGATCAAAGGACAGGGGCTTGCCAAAATGCTATCTGAATCAAACTATCAAACCTTGGGCATAAATTTGTCCATTATAGCAGGTGAGGAATCTGAGGAGAAAGAAGAACGATATGGAATTGGAGTAGCTACTCCAGAAACACAGCTAAAGTACCTCACCAGTCAGTGGTACAAAGAGATAGTGGAGTATCTCCTTACACTCAGCTGCCCTCCAAGCTATGACAAAACTAAATACAGAGCGCTGAGATTGAAATCATAGAAATACATAGTTGCCAGTGGCCGACTATACTGGCGAGATCCCTCAGGTATCTTACTCCTGTGCCTCACAGAGAATGAAGTAGAGAGCATTATTGCAGAATTCCATGAAGGGATCTGTGGAGGTCATTACAGCTGGAGTGCCACAGCTCATAAAATTCTAAAAGTTGGCTTCTATTGGCCAAAGCTTTTTTGAGATGTTTTTGCCAGAGTAAGAGCATGTGATAAATGTCAGAAATTTGCTGAGAGACAGAAATAAACACCATTTCCCCTGATTCCAGTCCATGTGGATGAACCATTCAAACAATGGGGTATTTATTTCATAGGTGAGATACATCCCCCATCAAGTGGACAACATAAATGGATATTAACAGCCACTTATTATTTCACTAAATGGGTGGAAGTTATACCTGCAAGGAATGCTACAGATACTGTGATCATAAAGTTCATGGAGGAAAACATCATATCCAGGTTTGGCTGTTCTGCTAGAATAGTGACTGATAATGCACAGGCCTTCAAGTCTGCAAAATTTATGAATTTCTGCCAGTAATACAATATCATACTCAGTCACTCTACAACTTACTATCCGCAAGGTAATGGCTTGGCAGAGTCATCAAACAAAACTTTGGTGAGGGCCTTGAAGAAGACTATCAACGAAAATCAAAAGAATTGGGATTCCCAATTGAAATTTTCTCTATGGGCTAATAGAATCACTAGAAAGAGGGCAACTGGGAAATCCCCTTATGAATTGGTATATGGACGAGCAACAGTGTTTCCTGTACAACTAGCCTTACCAGTGGCCCATTTTATGAAAGAAAGCCAGGAGGAACCTGATGATATTATCAGGAGAATCAATAAATTAGTGGAATTAGAGGAAACACGGGGCCAGGTGAACCAGAGATTAATAGAATATCAAGAGAAAATGAAACACATTTTTGATCGGCACGCAAAAGACAGGAAACTGCAGATTGGTGATTTGGTGCTCAGATGGGATATCCAGAGAGCTGAGAAAGGAAAACATGGTAAATTCGACCCCCTCTGGTTCAGTCCGTTCAAAATTGTGGAACAGGGAGACAATAATACTTTCAGGTTGGAGGATTTACAGGGCGAATTGCTGGATGCCCCTGTAAATGGTCAATTCCTCAAGCCCTACTTTCAGTTCTGATTCAGGCCGAGTAAGCCTGACGTATTATATTGTATGATAGTTTCCTTTTGTTTTAGTTTGAATAATGTGGGTGTTGTGATGAATTATAAAGTGAAAAATGGAGGTGCTGAAGAGCAGAGTCTGTATACATGATGATCAGGGGGTCTGTGAGTTCTCGACATGTCCAAGGATGAACATGCCGTCCCCAGGTGGAGCCGATGTTGATCATAATCTGTTTCACATAAAATTTCACAGGCAATCTGGCTCAGAGCTCTCAGATTTCCCCTCACAGCCTAGGAGATCCATTCTCAAAGCCTATTGTTACCATTTCCCGCCTCCAAAAAACATTATCAAAGGCTGGAAATTCATATTTGAAAATATTTGAGGCATAGCCCCTCTGCTCTTTTTCTCCATGTAACCCGGTCGCTAGACTAGGCGCTAGTCCGACGGGCGCTTATCCGATGCATATCGGGCACATCCTGAGCCATTGATCTGTGCAGATCGAACAACGTTCACTCATCTCCATCGCGTCAGTAGCCTACCTATTCATTTTCCGATCAAATCATAAATCAACGGTTCGCTACCCGTTGGTTCTGGTGGTCCTCGTGCCCAAAACACTGTTTAAAAACTGCCCGGTATTCATCACACCGCCTTTGGGCGGAGGGCAGTAATTCTCATTGGGCTAGTGATTCCATACATTTTCTGCCACACGTCCCAGTGTACGGCCCAAATATCGCCCTCCATCGCGCATTATTGTTCGGTCAAATTCGTGCAGCGATATTCACCACAACCGTCCAATCTGAGAGCCTTCATCCGACGATCGTCGCGCCCCGAAGCTGCATGGGATTTAACGCAAGCCAATCACGCCCCTGGCCCACTGCAAATCACCTCCAACGCTCTTTCCACCATCGATCTCCTCCTGAGATCGGACAACTGAGATTTCATCATCCCTGCCATTGACCCGTTCTCCCTCCACGTCATCATCCCACGTGTTATTGCATTTCCTCCTCCGCCATTTATATATTTCATTCGTATGTTATATTTTAAGGTTTTCCTCTGGTCAGCTCGTCCACCATTCCTCCGCTGCATCTTTCTGCCACCCCACGTTATTTTTCCATATCACAGTTTACACGATCGTTTCCATTAACCTTGCCATTGTCCCCACTGTGTTCACCTTCTCGTGCATAGTTTTCTGTAACGGGTTTGTGGATTTTGCAGGTGTGCAGCGACGGAGAACTATTATGGCTCACAGTCTTAATTGTTGTGATAGAACACACATCAAAGGACCAATTTCAGAGCAGAATTATGAGGAAAGTCCTCGGAAGCCAAAGCGACAAGACTTCAATTAAAGGAGGCAGGGTTCAGATTTGTCAAAACCCTGTGAGAGCATTCAAGGCGCCGATTTCTCATATGAAGATATCAATGGGGCAGAGAAAGAATATCAGTGACCAACAGAGAATTAAAGGCAGGTAGCTGAAGATTTTGGGGGCCCTGTCCTAGCCTTTTAAAGCAGAGTACCAAATTGAAGATCCTGCACATCATCCGAAAGACTTATACATAGAAAACGATGTCCTCAAGGTTTTATTTCAACAGAGTTTTCTTCCCAGGCAAGGTGTTGAGCCTCAAAGATGTTCTTCTCTTTCACCACATTCTACTTCATTTTCTTTGTCCCTCATCAATTACAGGCTTAAATGATCAATAAGATTAATTAAATTTGCTTTAAGAATTTATATAATGACTAACTTGTTATATTTTCATGATATTGTTGGTCTAGTAATTTTTGACTAAAACTCGGCTACAGAATACAGGCATTCCGTAGCCAGTCATCTGTTCCGAAGCCATCTTCATGTTTACGTAGGTTCCAGGTGTCACTGCAAAGAAAAAGGCATATGGGTGAAATCCACAACACTTCCCCATCATCTCTTGCTCCCCACGAAGTCTGAGTTAAAGTCTCCAAGCGGTTATGCACGTAGAGGAGAAGCAGTTTCCTATCAAAACACAGACTCTACAGATGTCCGCAGTAAAGCACAAGACTGTTAATAAGAGTTTTAATTTGATTAGAAGTGGGAAAGACACTTATCCCTGTTTTTATCAAGAGTATTTATGTAATTTCATTATAAGTATGACTCGGGAGACTGAGAAATTGTTGGTTAGATTTTGTTTTGTTGCCTAGATCTTTGAAGACCGTAAATACTCTGTTTTGAAGAATTTCTCCTTTAATGAAAGAGACATCATTTTATTGCACGAGATGAGTCAATATTGAGTAGATTTGCGTGCTACTCCAGTGGTATAGGGCCCCTGCTACCTGAGGAGCTTTGTTCTTATGATTTAGATAAGTAACTTAGTCTCGTTTCATTCCTAGTTCAATTGACTTTCTGAACTTTGCATTTTATATTCACTTGCATTGGATGCTACAGTTTAGTCTCGTTCTTATGTACTCTTCCAAAATATCACTAATGTCGAATGAGGTGTAACTGTAGTGTTGTAGGAGTTAGTTTTACGTTCTTATGCTCAATTACATCAGTTGTTACAGCTAGTCATGATCTTATAAACTATTCCAAAATATCACTAATTTCGGATGAGACATAGCTGTGGTGTTTCAGAGCTTTGTTGTGTTTTGTTGAATTTTATGCTTTCATGCTCATTTACATAACATGTTGCAGCCAGTCCTGTTCTACAAACTATTCCAAAATACCTCTAATTCCGAATGAGACAAAGATGAAACATTTCAGTGATTAGTTGCATCTTTAGTCTAGTCATAGCACTCCGGAGGTAGATGTCATTCTAGTTTAATTCTATCACTATATTTCAAGTTTGATAATGGAACTCTAGTTCAATTTTAATTCACTGCATTTCAAGTCAGATTAGTGGCATTCTAGCTCAGTTCCAGTTCACTGTATTTCAAGTTAGGTTAATGACATTTTAGTTTAGTTGTGATCACCGTGTTTCAAGTCTGATCAATTGCATTCTAGTTTAGTGTCATTCATTGTTCTTTAAGTTGTGTTGAATGTCAAAATTAGACTTCACGACCTTCATTGTTTACAAACTAATCTTGTTCTAACTTTCTATTGATGCATCATCATATGAACAAGAATAAGTTAGTGATATCAGTTTAAGGCCTTGATTGTTCTGCAATCCCTTGCAATTTCACAATTAAACCTTTCTTTCCAAAAACTATTTTAGAAAATCTCTAACTTTTGAATAAGGTTTAGTGGTGACAAGTTGAGCTGCAGAATGAATTGATCTTAGCATGACAAGTTAATTCAGAGTAGAAATCTTATTGTGTTACAAATAGTCTTTTTCCAATTATGTTCCAATAAAATTCTAGCCATGGATGAGATTCTTTGTAATATTGTAAGATGATTTTTTATTTAGTAGAACCTCATTTACACTAAACTTGTCCTTTTCTCAAGCTATTCCAATATATTTCTAATGAAGGAATTGGATGGGTACATGTTATGAGTTATTGAGTTCATGTTGTGATTTAGTTCCTTGCTATGAGTCATTATCAAACTTTGCATTTTCTTTTCTTTAGTGTCATACACAGTTTAGAATAGGTTTTGCTCTGTTTTAGTGTAACCATTCACTTCTCTTTACCAACACTTAGTTCTTTTCCTTCTTGACATAAAACCATAAAACCAAAAACATCATAAAAACACTAAACACAACGTAGTGAGAAACAAATACCTAGGCACATATAGTGCACCACACTTAAGCAGTTTACTGACCCTGGTTGATAATTTATGACCTCAATTTAGGAACACTAAGTTGAGCACAACACAAAGACGGATATTTGTGTGATTTTACTGCCATACCGTGTCCCGAAAGAGATTTCTACCCAGTGTATTTATTTCAATTAGCAGGTCACAGAGTACAAACAGCACAGTCATTCAACAGTATGGGCGCAAATGTTTCCTCCATTTTGTTTTAATGATACAATTAAATGTTCATCACCTACCTCTTTCGCTAGGTTTTATTTTTTCCTATAAATACCATGAAGAAATACGTTGTAAAGGTTCCAGATTTTTATCAGAAAATTATGCAGTGAAAGGATTTTTGCATACATTTTGTAAGAATCTTGTATGAAGGCTCAGAGCCCATAGGATCTCAGTGAGGAGGAGTTCAATCTATTAAAGAGGATTCTGGTCTTTGGTATTTCACAGTCTGTAACTCTCTTTTATATGTTATTTAATATATCATTTCATCTCATCCATCTTTCTTGTATCATGTTTTGGAATGCAAGTGGCTCACTGATTTCTGGTAAGGATTCATCCTAGTTGATGCCCATACTCGGATCAGTCAAGCACTTTAAATATGGCTCATGCATGATATTCTGTTCCATTATTCAGCTAACCATACTTCTGCTATATTAGTTGCTTTGGGAGGGTGCTTTTAAAATGATATTATCATGTATGGATTCTTAGATTGGTAAGCCCATGCATGGTGGTATTGTATATCTGGGTATCAGTTCAAGGCTAACTAATATCTCCTTGATATTTCTTTCACTACATACACCTTCTGATACTTTATGTCTGTGAAATATTTCTGAATCGGCCCGCTTTGCAGTAAGCTGTCTCTGAATTGTTTGTTGCTTTTGTATTAGAGTTCTACATTTTTCCTCTGCAGTATCCCTTCTCCTGTGTTAGTTTATGAGAGTTTGGTCCCATTCTAGATTGATTTTCCCTGTTTACAAGAGATAGCATGTGAGCTGAAGCTGACAACTTCACACATTATACTATATTCTCCTTGCTATGCTAAGATGTCCTAGGCACTGGTCTATCACAACTCTAGGCTGTCTCTAGGAGCTACAACAATGTATAAGAATCTGATGTAATATGAAGAACTTGAGTAGTGTGAATTTCACTCTCTACAACGAGAGTGGGATCGACTGAATGTGAAATAGAGTCAATCACTTGATCAATTAATGGTTCATCAACCTGAGTGATATGTGTTTCACTCTCCAATGGAAGAGTGGGATTGATTGTACTTTGAATTATATCAATCACTTCATCAACTGACTGTAGGTTTCGAGAAATTTTACGGTAACCAGTTGTTGTCGTTGTTGTGAAACAGTAAGGTTTTCCAAAAAATTCTAGGCTACATCCATGTCAAGGAAGAGGTGACTATGATGACTCCCTTTGCATAACCTATAAGGAAACCTAATTTTACACTTTTTCCCAGGAACTTGACAATCACTGGTTGATGGATCAATAATTAGTTGGTAAGAATTTTTGGACCATACTTCTAAGACTGTTACACAACATTTTGTAACTGTCCCTGCAATCCCCAAATCACACATTGGAGGGTCGTTTCTATGACCAATACGTAGTGTCATGCTTTGCAAATACCATCCTTACATCCCTTTTGATGAAAGCAACATTCTTCTCGTTGACATTTCCCTAAGCAGAGCTGTGAAAATCCCTATTTTTTCCTTGGCGCGAGTAGTCCGTTACACCCTTGCGTCGACCAGGAAATTTAACACTGAGCCCGCGCTAGGTGGTGCTCTGTTCTAGTTAGACACCCATGCCAAGCTGTTTATGGAATGTTTTTTAAAAATAGAGGTTGAGGTTCCATTCCAACCACCTTGGGGATGAGTCACTGGGAGTGGTTGAACTGAAACAACCACATACTCCTTCCTTTAGCTAGTAGATTCCACCTCCCTTGGAACTCTCCTAAAGGATAGGGTCCCTCCCACCTTTGTAGGGATCCGAACCTCCTCTCTTCCCTCTATATAAGAAACTATCTCCTTTATTAGAAGCTAGCTGAACAAATTATAGTTGAATGGATGAATAGCTGAACTAGGAGAATTATACTATAGCTAAGCTGCTAGAGGAGATGGAGTAAGAAATATTGTGTTAAGAGAGCTCGAGTCGATGACTTCTGAGAGAGCTTGAGTCTGAATTCCCTCACCGATAGTTGAGACATGTCTCTTCTGAACCCCGCTAGAGGAGATTGCGACGTCAAAGCATCGTTTGTACTCTTCCTTCTACTCATTAATATACATGACTACTGTTTGGTTCCACTATTGTGTTATGATGTTTATTTGATGCGATATGTTTAGCCCTCTTTGACTCGCTAATAGTTGTGAATGAAACTATTCTGTTATATGTTGTTCTTGTTCTTTGTCCTATGTGTAGGTATCTGAGTGTGACAACGAACGGATCGTGACTTACCAAGACAGGAGTGAGAGACCACTACTCTTTTTGAAATATCGACATCATTGGATTCAAGGTAGGTCAATCTACCATGTATTTTGTTCATTCATTAACTAGGAAGCAACACTTCAGCGTGTCCTTTTGTTTCTAGACCCACCCTAGGGCTAGAGGGATCGTCTCTATCCGTAGAGAGGATTTACCTTCATAAAAAATTGGCAACTCCACTGGGGACCAGTGCGAGTTTGTCGTGTCATCCTGTTGGGTTGGTTTCCATTCTTGGTTTAGTTATCTATATTTTTCTGGTTTGTTTGCTTATTTTCCATTCTCTGTTCAGCTCCAGAGAGTCAAGGTTGACTTCTGCTCATTAGGTTAGGGTTTTTCCTCTTTTTCTCATAGGTATCCAGCTTCGCGCATTTTTTTTCTGGATAGTCGCACCGATTGGCGCATGTTGCTCTTTTCTCACTCGCGCCAACCTCTGTATGGCGCGGATTACGGCCTTACAGTCGCGCACATCCTTGTAGCTTTTGCTTTAACCTCCCTAATGCATTTTTTGTCATTTTTTCTTGCCTCTGGGTTATTTTTTAGTGTGTTTAAGCCTTTTGAGACTGTGTTGACTACTGTAGACTTGTTTCCCTCAGTCGTTTATCCGTTGTATTTTCGTTGTCATTTAAGACCTTAGGGTTTCTAGGTGTTCTTGCACATCGATCCTTTTGTTCAGGAACAAGTCTCTTTGATTGTTATCAGTCTCGTTTCGGGTTTTTAGATTGAGTTTTCTTGATCCTTTGTTTTGTTGATTGCATGGTATTTTCATTTTTTCGATTAGTCCTTCTTCTTCAAGACTTTGAACTTCGATTGCTTTGCTTATTTGGGTTGTTTTGAGAACCCTCTTTCTCGTTTGAAAGTTTGCTTCATTAGCTTGTATGTTTTTGTGTTTGTTACGCTTTGGTTGAGTCATTCAATTTCAAAACCTTACATTCACAAAACTCAAAATAGTGTTGATTTTGGTTTTCCATTGAATTAGTACAATGTGTGCTTCATTTAATTGAAAATTCAACCAAATATATATATATATATATATATATATATATATTTGCATTCTTTTGTTGCATTGAAAATGAAACGTTCCTTTACATAACTAGCATTTATCAATCTAGGAAGGAATTTCATTTTCGCTTAATTGCATTAAAGGCATTAGAAGTTTTTTCGTGTATTTTTCTTTCTTGCTTGCTTGAAAGATTTATGTCCTTCTTCTAGCTAGCATTCATCGAATTGAAATGATATTCATTTGCATATAGCTTGCATCTAGGAATTTGAGCCTACACATTCGATAGGGCCTTGAAATTGAGACATAATTCAAGATTAACTTTAAGATTTACTCAATGAACCTAAGGCAATATTGGAACTTAACGAAACATTTCTAGTGGTCTAGGCTAGAGACGTGTTCCAGCATATTAAAACCTAGCAGTTGTCGCTCGCCTTTTGGCTTCAGACAGCGCTAGTATGGATTTGTGCTCCATGTACCGTCGCGTATATAAAGGGAGACCCCTCTAGGTTGCAATCCTTTATCCATATGAAGCTGAGTCTTCCGCCTTGTAACCGTGATACACCGAACACAACATTCGGGGAGACTACCTGCACGTATGTCAAGTCCTTGGTCATTTATGTTTCATTTGATCACCAAGGTGTATATGGCAGTTCACGGAAACCTGGTACACCCTCTTGCTTAGAATTCCTGAGAAGTCATTTCGATCTTTTCGTGAATCTTTAAATAAGAGAAGAGATCATCGAGCACTTGTCCTTTCACGCTCGTTTCAAATTGAAAGTGACTAGAGTCATATTTTTCTTGTTTCTCGACTCTTAAAACATGAAATAGTGAATTTTGGTTTCAATGTTATAAAATTAATCACCTACGATTACACGCCCATTAAAAGTTTGTTACTTGGTCTGATTGATTTCTTTGGTTCCTAATTTTGGTACCTTTGATTGGTTATCTCTTTTCCTTCCTGTTTTAATTTACAGTTAAAGTGGCGGAACATCCAGTTTCGTCTTCCTCACTGCCTCTTAATGGTGGTTCGTTTCAAGACGTTTCTTTCGAAACTCCTCAATCCACTAGATCTGTCGAGTTCTCGCAGCCCATTCTATCATCTATCCAACCCCTTGCTACTTGATCTCTTCTTGACGAGCCGGTTGATTTCAATTGGCCTCCTTCAAGTGCTTGGTCTGGTTTTTGGGAAGAAGGGGAATTTCATCCTCTTACGTCTGGATCTCCTTTTGTTGCTGCTGCGGTACCTCCCAGTCCCCGTAGTATTTTCGAAGATTTTACGGAAGACTCAGATATGGATTCTTCCAGTTCTATTGGCAGTGTAGGAATGCTTGTATCCATAGGAGAATATCAACTCTTTCCTGAAGATCTTTCTCATGCCTATGTCCAATGCTCTTCACCTTCGGTGTCACTTCTGGCTGGCTATAGGTCTCTGAGTCAGATTATGTTTGGTGTTGCGTCCATTGCACAATCCAACACAATAACTCCTCCTCAAAGTTCGGTCCAATCTTTGTCAGTACCGTTACCTTCGGCGTCAGATCCGTCGGTTATTGTTACATCTATCACAGTCCAACCTACAGTATTTATGGCTTCTAGTTCAGTTTCCACTACCCCTGTGATTCTGGGCAGTTTCACTTTTGAATAATATCTGTTAGCTGTTCAGTAGCAGAATTCTTAGGGTTCTCAGCAGTCTCAGGCTCCTAGAGATCCTCGTTTTCATTACTATGATGCTGCTGGTAATCCCATATATGTATATCCGCATCATTATGATGAGTGTGGGAATCCAGTTTATATGCCTCCTATAGATCCTTATCAGGCCATTTATGATCCTTATCAATCTGTTACTCATTTGGGACCTACTTTTCCTATGCAACCCTCTGGCTTACAAGGACAACCCTCTCAGGGACAACCTTTAGCTCAGCATGGCCCTGCTTTTGGTCCACAGGGACAACCATATGGTCCACAAGGACAACCTTTGGTCCCACATGGACAACCCTCCGGTCTCTCGGGTCAACCTCTGGTTCAACGAGGATCATCTTTTGGTCCTGGGGGGAAAATTTATCCACCACAAGGAAAACCTGTTGCACCTCAATCACAACCACACGTGCAGTATGGCCCAAACGTTGTGCAACTAAGAAAATACTATGGTCCTTCTCCAGGTCAACCTGGTCATTAGGGACATCCTAGACCTTCTCAGCCATCAGGCCAACCTTTACCACAAATTCAACCTAGTGGCCCTCAACAACTAGTTCAACAGCTGGTTCAACCAGCTCAATGACCGTTGCAACTTGCCCACCAACAGATTTATTCGTTTTCGCAGTCAGTTTTACTTGCTTATCCTGCTTAATAGCCTGCTCAACCTGCTCCGCAAAATCAACCTATGCAACTGCAGGGTGCTTATTACCCTCAATTTTCCTATCAACTGGTATATAATGCACCCTAAATTTCGTACCCTCAAAATCAGCCAGTATATAATGCACCTCAGATTACGTACCCTCAAAATAAACCTATGTATCAGCAACCTCAAATTCATACCTACATTCCACAGAAAAATCCTTATGCTACTCAGCAAGGACCTCAGTGGTCTGCTTCGACTCAATATCTTGGTCCTCAATCCCAGTATCAACCAAATTATCCTGTTTTTAATCCCTATGATCCGAATCCTTCGGGATAGAATATATGGGGACAAAATCCCATTCGGACTGGGTGGAATGTACATGCAGGTCCTTATCAAAGACCTCCAATGACTTTCAATATTCAGTTACCGTTTCTTTCTACATTAGAATTACCTGATGCGTCGAAGTTGGAAAATGATCCTATTCTTCATAATCCATATTGGCCTCCGGTTCCGACCAAGATTCTTGGTGATTGTCCTAAATTTGAGGGTAAACCTGGTGAATATCCCCAAACACATGTGATGACTTACCACTTGTGGTGTTCTTCTAATTCTTGGGTTGAAGATTCTATTCATCTCCGTCTTTTCCAGTGGACTCTTACTGGTGCAACTGCCAAGTGGTACATTGAGCTGTCTCGTGGAGTTTTCCAAGATTTCAATTCTTTGGCCATGTCGTTCCTTACACATTTTCAGTTACCGATCCGGTATGAGTCCGGGACACATCTCATCACTTCATTGAAACAGGACTGAGCTACTCATATCTCGGATCATATTCATGAGTGGTGGCATCGTCGTCGCATGATCAAATTTGAGATACCTGAACAACTTCTGACTCACTTGTTCACTACCTCCTTTGTCAATCAGATTGCTATAGACATTTCTATGGGGGAATGTGTGACTGAGGAACAAGCCATTGCTTATGCCCAGTACCTTGATCTCGTGTATTCTCAGTCTGGCACATTGTACGATATCTTTTCTGATGCTTCTCGACCTGGAACTTCTAAACCGCCAACGACTCCATCCGTTGATGGTATTATTGGTTCCGTATCGCAGAATTCTTAGAAGTATCCTTCATCTAACTCTGGAAGCAGAAGTCTACTTCTTCCAGTAATGTAGCTTCTCAGTCAAATTTGAATTCTGGCACACCCGCAGAAATGAATGTTGTTCAGGCCAATCCTATAGATAACACTTCCAGAGGTAAGATGAAGGGTAAAGGTAAGGCTAAAGCCGATACCTCGAAACGAGATTCTCCAAAACCTCATTCTACTAATAGTTCTCAACACAAACCGAAGTATCCTTGTTTGATTTGTGACGATAAGCACTTCACCAAGGACTGTCCTCGACGGTCTGAAGTGAGTCGCTTTCTCAAAGGCACCCAAGGAGCTCCGGCCGTTCTTAAAGAACCTTTCCCTCAACAAACTCAGATGGTAGAGCACCCTTAGTCCTCTGCTCCATCTTGTTCACAGGTGTTCATGATGAACGGTTCTGCACCCATTTCTATTGCTACTCGATCGAAAGATTATTCTAGCTCGCGTCAGGAAACGGGGAAAGAGATCGCTGATGTTCCTCCTTCTCTTCCTATTTCTGGCCCTCTTGAGATTGAACGACCTAGCACCGAATCTGTTTTGTGACCACCTTCCAAAGGTGTGCTCCGTAAGTCTTCGTACAATCCTAATGCCCGTCCCGCTCAGCATTATAGTATTGTTGAGGATTTGGCTTAGGTGCCATCCGCAATGTCTACGTTAGAATTACTTTAGAGTTTTCCTTCGCAACGGAAAGCTTTGCTATCTACGATAGGTGGAATTGATCCTGTTGATACTAGTTTTCTCACTTTCGATTTAGAGAATTTCGTCCGGCGACTCCCACACAAAATTGCGCTCATCATTCAAGTTGGTATAAATGGTTTGAATATTCACTGGGCTGTCATGGAAGAGGGTGCATCTACCTGTCTTATGTCATCTACTTTTTGGAAAGCCATTCATTCTCCAGGTCTTACTTCATCACCCAATGCCCTTGAAGCATTTGATGAAAGAGAATATAAACCTCTTGGTGTTCTTGCTAGTTTTCCTATCACGTTAGAAAGGAAGACAGTCAATGTCGAGGTCGAAGTAGTTGATGAAAAAATCAATTATAATCTCCTCCTTGGACGCAGTTGGACTCATGCCATTTTGTGCGTTCCGTCCACTCTCTTTCGTGTTTTGAAGTTCCCGCACAAAGGAAATATTGTTACTGTGGATCAATTGTATTTTTTCACTTATTCTTCAAAGAACAACATTCCGTATGTGGATAATATTCCTACTCCCTACGAGAGCGTTGGGTCGGGCCTTTTCAAGGATCCTGCCCTCATGGGTGTTTTCCCTCTTCCACCACCAAATAATGTTCAGGTCAAACATGATTTCTCGAACCGATGATCCCTGGGTTATCCCTTCCCCTGAACAAATCGATTCGTTTGGCGATTCGATAACTGTGAGTCCGATTGAAATTGATTATTGTGAACTCATTGTTGTATCGGATTCTGATCTTGATTTTTCTCTTTCGAGCGTCACTCTCGACATCTATTATCAATCCCCTTGGCTTGGTGATTTTGATTCACCGGATCCTTTGAAAGAAGTGCTTCCTTTTGATGAGGCTATCATGGAAACTATTTCTCTCGCCGATCTACCGTGGGATGATGGTCATAATCGTTCCTCGTTTCTACCAAGTCTTGGGGCCATGTCTACCTATCTTCAGCGTTTTGCCTCTCAGGTTCCTTCTCCTCCACTTTAAACACTTGTTCAGGTCCATCAGGTTTTTTCGAAAGGTAACTTGAGTAATATTACTCAGACAATGCCTATCGAAATTTCCATTAAACTAGGAATCATCGAGAACATCCATATTGGGGTTACTTGTTCTTCAGATGAAGTGAAAATCTATACTATCCTTTTTCGTGAATTCCGTGATGTCTTTGTGTGTTCCTACGAAAAAATGCCCTGTATTGATCCTAGCATTGTGGTACATGAGATTCCTACTTATCCCGGTTTGAAACCTATTCGTCATCGTCTTCGTCCGGTGTATCCTAGGAAAGCTGTTGCCATTAAGGCTGAAGTGGAAAAGCTTCTCAAAGTTGGTTTTATTTATCTGATTCCATTGACAGAATGGGTCTCTAATATTATTCCTGTAGATAATAAATATGACATTATTCATGTCTGTGTTGACTATCGTGATATCAATTGCGCTTGCCCTAAGGATAATTATCTTACTCCTTTCATCGATCAAATCATTGACGACTGTGCCGGGAGTGAGAATTTTTCCCTTATGGATGATTTTTCGGGTTATAATCAGGTCAACATCCTCTCGACTGATAAACACAAGACTGATTTCATCTGTCCTTAGGGTACCTTTGCATATAAGAAGCTTCCCTATAATTTGAAGAATTCCAGGGCCACATTTCAACGCGCGATGTTTTATGCCTTTAATGATATTCATTACATCATTCAACCTTATCTAGATGACCTTCCGGCTCATTCAGCTAAGCGTAGAGACCATCCTGACCATCTTCGTCAGATTTTTCTTCTCTGTAGACACTATAACATTCAGCTTAATCTGCACAAGTGTGTTTTCTGCATTGATTCCAGTAGACTCTTGAGGTTTATCATTTCCAAAGACAGAATTCACCTGGATCCTCTCAAGTTTGAGGCTATTATCAATCTCCCCTCTCCTTCCTCATTACATCAGTTGCAGGGTTTACAAGGGAAAGCTAATTTTCTTTGCCGTTTTATACCTAACTGTTAGGTCCCTATATTAATAGCGTAGTCCCTTATTATGTTAGTGTAGCTCCCCTTATTGTTATTTTTGTACCCTTGTAACCCCAATATTTTTATTATTGTGCCCTTAAATTATTATTGTTAGGTCGGCTAGGATTACATTGTGGCCCCACTAGGATTACATTGTGGCCCCATGGACTCCTATATATAGAAAGGAGGTTTTGTATTTTGTATCATCCAATAATTGTTCATTCATGTAATGTATTGGAGGTTTTCCCCTCAAATTGGCTTATTTCTAAGGTGTTGATATCTCTTTTCTTCTATTTTTGGAGCTGGTTACACAACATTTAGTATCAAAGCTTTGGATTCTAGGGTTTCACTACTATAAATAGGTCATTGTGGCATTTTCGCTATAACGTTTCTTCTACGAAGGTTTAGAATCTTAAATTTTTGGGGTGTGAAGCTGAAATCCTAAGGAAACTCGTCACAAATTTTCAGAGCTTGGTTCGCAATATTTTCGGAGATATGATCTGTGGAAGGTAGTGCTTTTTCAGGCTCCTGAATTTCATCTCAAAGAGGTGATCGTGGGAAAAGATTCATAACTCTCTCTCTAAGCATCGGATTGGAGTTCCGTAAAAAGTGGTCACAAGTACACAGACTTTGGTTTCTTTTCTATCAATTTTAGAGCTGAAGGATGAAACAGTGACATGTGGCAAGTCGTAGAAGTTAGCTCTACTGAACCAGCCCATAATTAGATCATTGTGGGAGATTGGACATAACTTTTCCTTCGAGAATCCAAATTAGGTCAGACCTATGGAATTCGAAAGAGAATTTAGAGGGCTACCTCAGTGCAAAATTTTAGATATTGAAGAGCCGCATTCACAGAGATAATCCAATTTTAATATCGAGCTCCTCAAAAGCAAGAAAAAGGTGTGTATTTTTTTCCGAATTGCATAAGTCTTGTTTGAAGAATCAATTTGAATTGATTCCAAGGGCATATTGTAGAATAGATATCAGTATTGGGTTCTAAAAAATGCCTTGTAAAAATAATTCAACACCCATTAAGCCTTCAGAAGGCTCTACTATGACTCATGAAGATGAAGAATTGCAACATGATGTATCAAAATTACAAGAGCAAGTGCACCAAATTTCGCTCTCGCAAAGAGCAGCAAAAAATGAAATGGAAGTTTTGAAGAAAGGCGTGGAAGCGAAGATGGATGGTTTGAAGAATAATATGGATGGTTTGAAGAAAGGCATGGAATCTAAGATAGATGGCATGGAAGCTAGCATGGAATCTAAGATGGATGACATGGAAGCTAAAATGGAAAACATGAAGAATGATCTAAAAGCAGACATAGAAGGTTTGACAAAGTTGATACAAGAAATGTTTCCTAATGGTGAAAAGATAGTAGAGGAAACTCATGATGAGAACAAAATAAATGTTGATCGTGATTTCATAAAATCTAATGTTGGCGGGAAGAACCACCATATTCCAAAAATGGATATGAGGAAGTTTGATGGAAAGGATCCTGTAACATGGATACTACAGATGGAGCAATATTTTGATCTCCATAATGTGAAAACACACACAAAAGGTACGCATTGCAACTTTACATTTAGAACAAAATACATTTGTATGGTATCGATGGCTTTGCTCTCGTAAAAAAATTGTCACTTGGTCAATTTTTACGGAGGAAATGATAGCACATTATGAGGATACGAAGAGCAACACCTTCTTTAGCCAATTGATAAATCTCAAACAAAAGGGTTTAGTGGGGGAGCACATTGAGGACTTCCAAAAATTGAATATAAGGGTAACTGATATTCCAGAGGAACACAGGATTAATCTCTTCATAGGTACTTTAAAGGATAACATCCAACATGAAGTTCGCATTTTGGAACCTGATTCATTGGAGAAGGCATTCAGGTTGGCAAGAAAAATTGAATGTAAAATTATGGCGACAAGGAAGCCTACCACTCACTTCTATAAAGAAAGAAGTGTTGCTACGCCTAGATTTCCACAACCTTTAAGGTTGACACCACAAAAATTAGAAGAAAAAAGAGCAAAAGGACTTTGCTACAGTTGTGATAGCAAATACACTAAAGTTCATAGGTGTGCTGAGAAGAAATTATTTTACATAGATTGTGAAGAGGAAGAAGAAAATGAACAAGAAGAGGATATACACCAGGAACCAACCCTAGAAGAAGAAGAAACGAGTCTAACCATATCATGTAGGAATTACCACTTATCAAACTCTCAAGATAGAAGGACATATCAAGAAGAAAAAGGTAATAGTGTTGATTGATTCGGGTAGTACCCATAATTTTATTCATTATAAGGTAGCCAAGGAATTGAATTGTTTCCTATACCCAACACTAGAATGTCAAGTCATGGTTGCAAATGGAGGAACTATAAATTGCTCTAGAAAATTCCATAATATCAAGCTATCCATGGGGGAATATGTATTGAATAGTCCAATGCTTTCCATCCCAATGGGAGGTGCTGATATTCTACTAGGAGTACAATGGTTACAATCTTTAGGGACGGTAGCTTTTAATTTTCAAGAACTTTTCTTGAAATTTTTTTTCGAAAGGAAAGGAAATCGAATTACGGGGTATCACAGGGAAGTCAGGAAAGATAATAGGCTCTAATGTCATGAAAAAGCTTCTAAAGAAACAACAACGGGGCGTGATTGCACAATTATGCTCACTAGAAGTTCCAACATCAAAATCATCTATTTCTCCAAATCTCCAGAAATTCTTGGACAATCATTCCAAGGTGTTTGATACTCCAAAAGGTCTCCCACCTATTCGTGATCATGATCACGCTATTCATTTTATTCCAGGAAGTGTTCCTCCAAACATCAGGCCATACAAATATCCTTATGTTCAAAAGAGTGAAATTGAACGTATGATTGCAGAAATGTTAGAGGCTGGTATAATTCAACCTAGTCAAAGTTCTTTCTCTGCTCCAGTAGTATTGGTGCACAAAAAAGATGGATCATGCCGCATGTGTCCAGATTATAGGGAGATTAATAAGCTCACTATTAAAGATAAATTACCCATTCTTGTGATTGGTGAATTATTGGATGAATTACATGGAGCAATTTATTTTACCAATTTGGATCTTCGTTCAGGATATCATCAAATTAGAGTGAAGATTGAAGATATTCCAAAAACAACATTTCGAACTCATGAGGTTCATTATGAATTTTTATTCATGCCTTTTGGCCTTACCAATGCACCTTCTACATTTCAAGGGTTGATGAATTCCATTTTCAAACCCTTCCTTAGAAAATTTGTGCTAGTATTTTTTGATGATATACTAATCTACAACAGGTCTTGGAAGGATCATGTTCAACATGTTGACAGAGTGCTCAAACTATTGGAGGAGAAACAATTATATGCAAAAACATCCAAATGTTTCTTTGGAGTACAAGAGGTGGAATATCTGGGTCATATTGTATCTCACGAGGGTGTTAAGGTAGACCCTAACAAAATTAAAGCCATTAAGGAATGGAAAGTCCCCACAACCATAAAGCAGTTGCACGGATTTCTAGGGTTAACAGGGTATTATCACAAGTTTGTTAAGAATTATGGGAGAATAGCAGCACCTCTAACAACACTATTGAAGAAAGATGCATTTTCATGGACTCCTGAAGCAACTAAGGCCTTTCAACATCTTAAAGAGGAAATGTGCCTTGCACCAGTCTTAGCTACGCCATGCTTGACAAAAACCTTTATTGTGGAATGTGATGCCTCAGGAAATGGAATTGGTGCTGTTTTAATTCAAGAAGGAAGACCCATTGCTTTTGAAAGTCGTTCAATCAAAGGAAAGTATTTACAAAATTCTATTTATGAGAAGGAAATGTTGGGAATACTATATGCACTAAAGAAATGGAGACCTTACCTAATGGGAAGACACTTCAAGGTAAAAACTGATCATAATAGTCTTAAACACTTTTTGGATTAAAGACTATCTTAAGAAGAGCAGTAAAAATGGGTCACAAAGATGTTGGGTTATGACTTTGAAATTGTCTACAGAAAGGGGAAGCTAAATGTTGTTGCAGATGCACTCTCAAGAAAGGATGAATAGGTGGATGCATTGCTTTGTTCCATTTAAATTATCCAACCAGATTGGATAACCGAAGCAAGGGATGAATGGAAGAAGGACAAAGAAGTGTGGACTCTCATTCAAAAGTTGTAGCAAGATCCTAGTACATCTGATACATTTAGTTGCAAAAATGATTCCTTATGGTACAAAGATCGCTTATATATTTGCAAGAATTCCAAACTAAAACAAAATATTCTTTTGGAATTGCACACTTCTCCTCTAGGAGGACACTCGGGATTTTTAAAAACTTACCACAGGGTGAAGAAAGAATTTTTTTGGTATGGCCTTAAATATGATATTCAAAAGTTTCTGGCAGAATGTTTGGTTTGCCATCAAAATAAATTTGAGACAATTAAGACCTCGGGTCTTCTACAACCTTTATCCATTCCAAGTCAATGTTGGGAGGAGATTTCAATGGATTTTAATACA
Organism: Pinus albicaulis; assembly: GCA_034641835.2. Classification (NCBI taxonomy): domain Eukaryota; kingdom Viridiplantae; phylum Streptophyta; class Pinopsida; order Pinales; family Pinaceae; genus Pinus; species Pinus albicaulis. The sequence goes on along the minus strand of CM076569.1, from coordinate 41,097,066 downwards.
GGTTTACCTAAGTCTGAAGGAAGGAGCGTCATCATGGTGGTAGTTGATAGACTTACCAAGTATGCACACTTTTGTGCATTATCTCATCCATTTAAAGCTAGTACAGTTGCTACCGCATTTATGGAAACAATTCAAAAGCTACATGGAAACCCGAAGATTATTGTAAGTGACAGAGGTCCCATTTTTACAGGAAATTTTTGGACGGAATTATTTTCTTGTTTGGGTACACAACTAGCTCATAGCTCATCTTATCATCCTCAATCTGATGGTCAAACAGAGATAGTGAATAAATGTTTGGAAGGATATATTCGTTGTTTTGTATCTGATAAGCAAGCACAATGGGTCAAATGGTTACCTCTCGCTGAATGGTGGTATAACACTTCCTTCCATACTGCAGCAAAAATGACCCCATTTATGGCACTTTATGGATATCATCCACCATCCATCACATCTTATTTAAGGGAAAATTGTAGGGTTCAAAAAGTGGAGGAGCACATCGAGCATCAACAAGAAGTTCTCCAACTCTTAAAGGATAACCTAAATTTGGCACAAAATCGAATGAAACAACAGGCAGATCAACATCACAGTGAGAAAAGTTTTGATGTGGGAGACTGGGTATTTTTACGGCTACAACCATACAAACAAATGTCCCTCAAGCAAGCTAGGAAGGATAATAAATTATCACCAAAGTACTATGGTCCTTACAAGGTTTTGCAAAATATTGGTACTATGGCATACAAATTGGAGCTTCCTGCTTCTTCGCGAGTGCATCCAGTTTTCCATGTTTCATCCTTAAAAAAGGTTATAGGGGACAAACTTCCAGTTCAAACAATATTTCCAGAACTTGATGAGGAAGGAAAAACCATATTCGAACATGAAGCAGTCACGGAAACAAGAACTTGAAAACTACGAAATCGATCAATTTCAAAGTATCTCATCAAATGGAAGAACTTACCCACTGAAGATTCTACATGGGAGGATGAGAGTTTTATACAAAGGCATCTGGAGCTACTGAAGTGTTGAGGACAACACTTGTTTGAAGGAGAGGGGCATGTTAGGTCCCTATATTATTAGTGTAGTCCCTTATTATGTGTAGCCCCCATTATTGTTATTGTTGTACCCCTGTAACCCCAATATTGTTATTATTGTGCCCTTAAATTATTATTGTTAGGTCGACTAGGATTACATTATGGCCCCACTAGGATTACATTGTGGCCCCATGGACTCCTATATGTAGAAGGAGGTTTTTTTCATTTGTATCATCCAAGAATTGTTCATTTATGTAATGTATTGGAGGTTTCCCCCTCGAAGTGGCTTATTTCTAAGGCGTTGATATCTCTTTTCTTCTATTTTTGGACCTGGTTTCACAACACTAACTATGCCGAAGTAGCTAAAGGATTCACATGTTTTTTAAAGCAGGGAATTCCTTTTTAATGGGATTAGATCGCTTAGAAATATTTTGATGCATTGAAAACATTATTGGTCAATGATCCTCTCCTGTGCCCTCTAGATTATCATCGTGATTTTTCCCTTTATTTGGTTGCCGCTTTCAACACGATTTCCATGGTTTTGGTAAAATATGATGATGATGGTCATGAGGATGTTATTTATTACTTGTCTCGTAATTTTCTCGACCCTTAAACGCGTTATGCCCACGTTGAGAACTTAGCGTTGGCCGATGTTCAAGCTGTTCAACGTTTTCGTCATTATATTCTTTTGCATACAGTGACGGTGATTTCTGAATGCAGCTCTATGACCTACATATTTTCTCGAAAATTGCTGGGGGACAAATACTCAAAGTGGATTTTCACCCTCAAAGAGTTTGATTTGGAATTTACTACTGCCAAATCTAAGAAGTCATTAGTCTTTGCTAATTTACTTTGTTCTCTCCCTTCCGACTCCGCTCCTTCTCGTTCTAAGGACTTCATCCCAGACGATTCGCTTTTATTGATTAGCACCCTCGATCCTTGGTACGGTGATATCATCGTCTATCTCCAAACTTCATTTTTAGATCTGAGTTGACGAAGGATGCCCGCCAACGCATCCGCCATCTGTCGCAACCTTATCGTATAGTTGGAGATACTCTCTATTGTATTAGAGTTGATTCCATACTCCGACAATGTTTGACTCATGCGGAAGTTGAGAAAGCTCTGAATGATTGTCACAGTGGCTCCTATGGCAGTCACATGTCTGGTTATGCTACTGCATAGAAGATTCTTCATGCTGGTTATTTTTGGCCTTCTATTTTCAAAGATTGTATTGTCGCAGTTCGTAAATGCCATGATTGCCAAATTTATCAATGCAATTTGTGTGTGCCACCCATTCCTCTTCATCCTGTCATTACCATTGGTCCTTTTGCGAAGTGGGCCATCACTTTTATGACGTGTAACCCTCACTCGGCCGGGGGGCATGCTTATATTATTGTAGCCATGGACTACTTCACCAAATGGGCCGAAGCAATGCCTACACTTGCCGCTGATAGTAAGACAGATGCTCAGTTCATATTCAATCACATTATTGCTAGGTTTGGTGTTCCTCAAGCCATCGTTACCAATCATGGTTCCCATTTTCAGCATTATATGGTGGCGGAGTTGACTTCTAAGTTGGGTCTGCGTCACGACAGCTCAACGCCGTACTACCCTCAATCCAATGGCCAGGTTGAAGCTGTGAACAAAGTTCTTGTCACGATGCTTCAACGTATGATTGGGATCCACAAATAAAATTTTCATCTCTTGTTATTTTCGGCTCTTTGGGCATACCGAACCTCAGTGAAGAACACAACCGGGTTCACTCCTTTCTAGTTGGTTTATGGCCTGGAAGCTACTCTCCCGATTGAATGTAAAATACCTTTGCTCAAGTTGGCTGTTGAATTACTGTCGAATACTTCACCAGAAGAAGAGCGTCTCCTTTATTTATAAAAGCTAGATGAAACCCGCCACTTTGTTGCTCTCGTTATCGAAGCACAAAAAAATCGGGTCAAAGCTCATTTTGATCAATCAGTTTCCCCTCGGTCTTTTGTTGAAGGAGATCTCATCCTCCTGTATGACCAAGCTCGTGATAATCTGGGGGCAGAAAAATTTCAAGCTATGTGGCATGGGCCCTACATCGTTAAATGTGTGTTGCAAAATGGGGCCTATGAGCTAATTAACTACGAAGGTCATCCTGTTGAACAACTTAGAAAAGGTTTGTATCTCAAAAAATATTATGCATGAGTCATTCATGCATAATAGGTGTACATAGGTGTTGTTTTCATTTTTGTACATGTTTTCTGGTTTGGTGTGCTTTGTGAGCATTTTCCTGCTTATTGGGTCTTGCTTATTGTGCAGATGTCTATTACCCCTTATGTCGGTTTCGCGGATGGTGCTTCCCGCAGTACCAGGAATTTGTCTTCGGTAGCCTAGTTAATTTATGATCTTGCTGGTGAGTTGATAGATCTGCAAGGTATTTGTCTAGGGAGAACTACAAAAAATGTTGCTGAATATAGTGCTACCATTGAGATATTAACCGAGGCAATCAACCTCAGCATACACCCGTTGCTTGTAAATCTAGATTCACAGCTTGTTGTTATGCAACTCAATAATCACTATTCAGTTAGAAATCCGCACATGCTGAGATTGTATTTACGTATTCGTTTGTTGGAAAGACATTTTGATTTTATTACCTATCAAAATATTCCTAGATGAATGAACACATTAACTGATACAATGGCTAACATTGTATTAGATAGACATTTGCATCATTTGTAAAAGCATCATCATATGTAAGAGATCCATGTAGGGAAATAGATGTATATATATATATATATATATATATATATATATATCGCATGTTTGTAAATGTGTGCATCATAATGTCAAAAAATACATGTGTGTTTCTGTTACATCCTGAGACATCATGTCTCGCAACATATGCAGAAAAAATAAAACCTAGGTGTCTAATCAACATGGTGCTCGTGATAACATGTCATGGCCCATACTAGCTGCCTTAGCAAGCGGTGAATTCGGCTGGGCACCCCTACGGTATGTCTCTGGTAGGCGCGAGGAACATCATCAAAACATGCATAATCTAGGACTCCTCGTGTGATCCCCTCCAGGTTGCGCACTATCTCATATTCCTCGCTGCCCTCACCTTGAGGGTCGAAATCGCGAAGGATTCGCCTCGCTATTGGTGACATTCCGGCAGGTCTCTCTAGGCCAACATCTGCATCACATGGATTTAATGTCAAAACATGCATAAATATAAAAAAGCATAATACTCATAAAACTTAAAAAATGAGTCTCACCCAAATCTTCACCCCATTCTTCTCCCGCCGGGAGTGGGAGGTCTGGATCATCAGTGAAATCTGTGCCAGAGTAGGGCCAGTCCTGTTAGTTATCTGTAATTTATTAGCAATATTGGCAGAGTGCAATTACAGAAACAACATCGTTTCAACCAACTTTGGGATTCTAGGATCTAGCCCTCCTAAATCCGGAGAGGGATCTCTCCAATATGTACAAAGATGGATTTGTCTTTGAAGTTTGGGGTTATGATATTAGGCTAGTTATGAAGGCCAAAGGTTTGTTTGTTTTTTGGATGGTTGAGCATGATTACTGTTCAAGGTGGAAAGTTCTGAGTGCAAAAAGTTCCAAAGGTGAGAAGTTGCAGGCAATCAAAGTAAGCTTCGGTCAAAAAGGTAGAAAATTGCAGGTTTTAGTCCATTGGGCTATGGATTCATAATAGGGTTTAATTGGAACAGCAAGAGGCAAGAGTGGTCCATGGGGCAAGTCATATATGTCTAAGGATCTCTTTGAAGATTGATTTATGGAATGGAATGATACAATAAGAAGGAGAAATGAACAGATGCAGAAACAAGAGCAGCCCAGGATCTGATAAGTACTTTTAAACTAGTCAGCCTTTGACATGGACTCAAGAAAAACATAAAAGTAAGCTAGGATCTGGTAAGTACTTTGAAACTAGCCAGCCTTTGATACACTTTTAATAGAAAACATCTCAAAACAGATGGAAACTTGAAGGGAACTTTTGGATTAGAAACTAGCAGGCCGGGCTCACCACAAATCCTCTCCTAGCTCTTCTTTACTTGGTTACTTTCAAGACAAAAACAAAGATAACAACATAATGGCCTAAGATCTGGTAAGTACTTTGAAACTATCCAGCTTTTAACACATTCCAAGGGAAACAATCAGGCAGTCTGTGGGATCAAACTGGGACCAGGGCTCACAATATCTTCCTCAGTTCATCTTCACTAAACATATACTAAAAATAAAATCTAAGAATAACATTCAGCTAAGACAATAAGATGAGGGAACGCCAACATTCCTATGCTTAAACTGAATTAAATCATACCTAAATAACACAGATGGAGGAAAACATTCAGATAAAGATTTTCAGTCAGAGAAGGTTACTGATGTACAGTAGGTCCTAACTCTATGCATGCTGTTCTTTATAAGAGAATATGAAGCACAATGAAAACAGAAACGAAATAACAAGTTACAATTAGAGAAACATCACCGTCAACATAGACCAGGATCCCATAAATCAACTTGTATTGATGCTCCAAACCAGTTACAACTTTAACTCCAGTGCTTTAGTTTAGCAACCATCTACACATCTCAGCCTAACCTATCTATCACCAGCAGAGCTCCAAGAGCCAGTGAATACTATGTACAATCAGAAGTTTTTGCTCAAATGTATATCAAAGTTCTACAACCAACACCTCACTCATCTTTTGAAGAAGTATATATAGAAGGATGAGGAGGTGAGATCTGATAAAAGATCTCAATTTACAATTAATACAGATTTAATAGTCTTTGGCCTTTGAGGGGCTCAATGAAGAAATTTACATGGGGATACTCTGTATTAAATGTTTTTACATAAAGATTAAGCTCAGTGGGAGCTTTTGTTGACCTTTGAGGCTCTGTGGAATGTTGAAGTAACTCTGATGATATTTTGTCATTAATTTTCCTTGCAGAAGTAACTTTCCGGCTGTGCTGAGGTGAAAATCTTCATTCAATCAATAACTTCAGCCTTTGATTGAGTACTTTGAGGAACAGGTGGCACTATGGTAGCTGAGGAATCAATTTGCCTCAGACTGTGGTGGTGGAGGCATTCCTGCTTGACAAAACACTTTAGGTTTTCTGTAAACTGTGTTTTATTTGGGGATTAGGCTTTTGATAAGCATCTTAGATGTAATCCCCATGAAACTGTCTCTAATACTCTGTTCTGATACATTTAGGTCTTCGGCACTAATACCCTTTGACAGTGTTAAATCCATGGTTTTCTTGCTGATATGCAGGGCTGCGTAGAGATAAAACAGCATCGATGCCTCATAAAACACCGATGATAAGTGAGATTGAGAACCCCTAAGAATGATTTCCCTGATGAAACGAAGGCAAGAGGATCATCACCCTCAGCGTGCGAATTTTCCTCAGCATGGTGGAAAAACATTAAACCCTACAAAATACAAACAAACGCTATGAAATCCTACGTATATAGTTTTACTGCTTCAGAGGACGTGTGGAAGGAGTGGGGCCGTTGGATGGCATCATCCAACGGTCGGGATTAATCGGGGAGATCATAGAATGGGTGGAAGAAATATTAGATCAAGGCCGTCGATCGCACAGAGATCGATGGTCGGGAGCGAATGGGGATGTCAAAAACAGAGAATCGTTAACCAGGCAATCGAATCAGGGGGACAAAATCTGAACCGTTGATCTGCAGATCAGATCGACGGCGGGAAATGATTTAACATCGTGCCGGGACCACATTAAGGGGCGGGCATCTTCATCGATTGACAGCCGTCGGATGGGCGGCTTTAGATCAGATGGTCCACGGTGATATCGATCGGCATCCTCGTCCGAACGATAACGCATGATGGACGGTGGTTTTCCAAACAGTACAGGGGACGCGTGGCGGCAAGTGTATGGAATCGCTGGCCATCGGGGAAAAACAACCTTTCGCCCAAGGGCGGTGCGATAGATACCGCCAGTTTTGGGCAATCAGCTTACGGGCGGTGGGGACCACAGGGGGACGAACTCCGCACCGTCCGATCTGCAAATCAGATCGACGGTGCGGAATGGTTTGAAAATGATATCGGTGGATAAATGTAAAATAAATTAAAACCCAAAGTTTTTAAATATAAAAAAAAGGTTCTAATGGGGGCGAGACGAAAAATATAAAAAACTAAAAGTTCTGGCGCCCGACTGCGGGGCCGCGGGCGCATGGGAAGTGATGTGCTCGAGGGTTCATGGGTAAAGGGGTTTAAAACTTAGCCCGAGGGGGCTTAAGACTAAACAACGTATTTTTTATGATTTTTCAACCTTTTTCAAAGGAAATGAGGGTTCCAATAAGGCTAAGAAGGGGTCTTAGAACCTTATCAAGGGTTTTTTATGAAGTAGAAGGGGGAGAAACATGAAAATGAGGTTAGTTTTGGAAGAAGAGGTAGGGGAAAATGGGGTTTACAGTAGCATTTGGGCTTTGGATTTTAGCAGGATTTCAGAGGTTTTTAGGATGTAAACAACAGTATAGGATCTGGACATAGGAATGAGGCCTTCAAAAAGTCTTCAAGAGCCAACAGTTTTTAGCGAGAAAAAGTGTTCCTTGAAGGCTCAAAAAATAGATTTAGCCACCTTTTGGGATAATCAAATTTTACAGGTGGCTAATAGTGGCTCCACTTGGGGATGGTGCCTTCTTGAAGGCATCAAGAACTTTCAGACCTGCATTCTCTGGGAGGCTGACCATGTGTCTGATCCTTCAATTTTCTCTGGGAGGCTGATCAATTGCCTAATCCATTGGGATGCTCTTCCTATGCTGGGATTATTTTCTCTGAAAATGTATTAGCAGTTATGAAAGCAATGGATCTTCATCAATACAACTTTCTACCTACCCAATCCTACAGATCTAACATTTTTTCTTCAATAGAGTGCACTTGGATTGGCAAAATATTTTCACAACATTTTATTCTTTTGAAAGCAAGAAAATAATCTAATTCTACTCCTTATTTCTCCCTGAACTCAGATTAAACAGTTGAGTTCAGATGCTTCTCTACCTATTCTACTATCTGTTGGGATTAAACTATCCAATAGATCTTTATTCTCTAATTTCTACAATAGAAATTGAAAAGCACTTAAAGTCGGGATTGAACAGTCTAACTTGATGCTGGTCTATGGCATAAAAGACAAGCTGCACATAGACATTTATTTCACACAAATTAAATAAAAAATGGAAGGCTTAAGATATGAAAATTTGGAAACACTTCCTTCCTCTTTTCACAGCTATGTTTTGACTCTTATTGAGTTGTCTTTCCTTTTCTTCTGGTTCATATTTTGAGCTGATTAGAACCAGATTTTTACATCTTTTGGACTTAGAAAATAAAACATATTTGAGTCATCTCTCTTTGGAAACTGAAGTTCAGGTTTTAAACATGTTTGAACCTTTCATTTCTATCCTAATCTAACTACTTGATAAGCCAAGATTAGACAGTTTGGCATATCAAATTCACTATCCTATCAGCAGAAAATTTAAAGCTAATTAGTCAAGATTAAACAGTTTGACTAACTAGAAGTTTGTTTTTCAGGAGTGGCATTTGAGCTTGCACACTTTCAGATTTGTTTCTCTTTTCTAGTATGGGGCTATACCTTTCTTGTTTTCAAAATCCGCCCTCTTTTCTCTTTTTCTTTGTTTTTGTATTTTTGTTTTTACAACTTTGAATGCAATGGTGGATGAAATATTTATAATGGAAAAGATAAAAAGGCTTGAAAACATAACATGGATCAAGAGAAGTAATGCTTAAGCATCCTGCCATTGACATGACCCCCAAACAATTCTGCTCCATTCAACTCCTGCAAGAAAAAAACATTGTTACCAGCAGCTGAATGAATAGAGTAAGGGCCAAGCCATAGGTTGTCAAATTTTCCATGCTTGCCCTTCTCTTCCCTTCTTGAGTCCCACTTTAAAACTTTGTGCCCAATCTTGAAATTGCTGGCCTTTGTTCTTCTTTCAATTTTTTTTTTAATGCTCTCCTGTTTCTGCAATGCTTTGTTATACACTTCCTCTCTGGTTTGCTGAAGATGAATGGTCTGATTTATTCTTCTGATCATGTCATTATCTTCAGTCTACAACTCTTGAATCAACTTGATCACTGGTACACCAAGGCTGTTTGGAAAAATTGCATTAGTACCATACACAAGATGAAAGGGTGACATACCGATGGATTTCTTCAAAGTCAATCTATCAGCCCAAAGTGCATGAATAAGCTTTGTGTGCCAATACTTCTTGTTGTCCTCCAACAATTTCTTGATTATGTTCACTAAACTTTTTTTTGAGGATTCTGCAAGTCCATTACCTTGAGGGTAATAGGCCGTGGAATGCCCCAATGTTATGTGATACCTGTGACAGAACTCAACCATCTTCTTTGATCCAAATGCCGCTGCATTATCAGTGATGATCTTGGTAGGAAAACCAAATCTGGAGAGCATATTAGTCTCCATAAATTTTATGATAACTGAATCATTGGCCTGCCTACAAGGAATGGCTTCTATCCACTTAGTGAAATAGTCTGTGGCAGTGAGAATCCATCTATGCTGGGCAGAAGATGGGGGATGAATTTCTCCTATAAAGTCAAGTCCCCATTGTTGAAAAGGGGCTTCAACAGTGATTGGATGCAGAGGTAGGGGTAGCAGTTTTCTTTTGCCTACAAAAAGTTGACACTTATGACAGGCTATGATCATCTTGTGTACATAATGGAAAAGAGTAGGCCAATAGAAACCAACCCTCAAAATTTTGTTGGCTGTTGTCTTCCAGTACAAATGACCTCCACACTCTCCTTCATGGAACTAGTACTTAACCTTCTCTGCATCAAACTCAGGCAAACATTTAAGCAATAGACCACTTGTATTTTTCCAATACAGAAATTTATCTATAATGCAATAGTTTACAACTTTCAATTTTAGGAACCTTGCCTTTGTTTTTGTCAAACCAGGAGGTGTATTCAAATTAAGCAGAACATAAAGAATATCAGCATACCAAGAGGAATTCATAAAATGACTTTCAACAGTGGGAGTTGAAATTTCCTCTTGATCATCTAAAGCATTAATCATATGAATATCAAGAACTTCACAATTTGATTCAGCCATTAATCTAGCTAGACCTTGACCTTTGATGAGCTTAGTGGGTTTTATCTCTAAATCATATTAAATAATAACAACAATCCACTTACCTCTCTTACCATCTGGGTCATGTGTTAGAATGTCTTTAACAACTGAATTTGGGACACAGGCAATAATATGTGAATGAAGGATGTATACTCTGAAGTCTTTCAATGCTTTAATCAAAGCAAATGCTTGCTTCTCTATAATGTTGTACTTCAAAGGGGCATCCCTCAATGCCTTGCTAAAGAATGCAATAGGCTGCTCTTGTCCTTGTGGGTTTTTCTGTAAAAGGACAGCAGCTATGGTATGTTCTGATGCAAATGAGAAAATATAAAAATCTTTTGAAAAATCAGGACTTATTAGAACCGGTGTTTTGGTTAAGGCTTGTTTCACCAGCTCAAAGGACTTCTTTGCTTGCAAGGTCCATTTCACCCCTTGCTCCTTCTTCAACATGTTTGTGATATTCCTAAGGAGCTCAGCTAAATTAGGGATGAACCTTCTCAAAAAGTTGATCTTCCCAATGAAATATTGCAACTCCTTGATGTTTCGAGGATGAGAGATTTGCAATATGGCCTCAATCCTCTTTGGATCTATCTTTATACCCTCTTCTGAAATAATGTGTCCAAGAAGCTTACCTTCTTGGAGACTGAATAGTGTCTTCTTAGGGTTTAAAGATATTACAAACCTTCTACACTTATCGAAAATTTTTCTCAAATGTTCTAAGTGCTCTTCATCTGTTCTTTAAAACACAGTAACATCATCAAGATAGATAATGATGAAGTAGCCTAGTTCTTCCAAGAAAGCTATGTCCATGGCTCTTTGAAAAGTTGCTCCAGCATTCATTAGACCAAAAGGCATTTTAACATACATGAAAGTGCCCCATGGTGTAGTAAAGGCTGTCTTTAATTGATCAGCAGGGTAAACTAAGATCTGATTGTACCCTAAATATCCATCCAGCAAAGAAATTCTTCTAGATCCTACCACCCTTTGTAAAATATGATTCATCTTGGGTAAAGGGTAGTTGTCTTCTAATGAAGCTTTGTTTAAGTCTCGAAAGTCTATACAAAGCCTGATTTCTCCAGTTTTCTTCCTAACAGACACCAGATTAGATACCCACTCAGAATATCTAATAGGGACAATAATGCTAGCATCGTACATCTTTTTAATCTCCTTCTCAACCAAAGGTAACTGAACAGGGTTTATTCTGCGTAGTTTCTGTTTGAATGGTTTTTGGTTTTCTTTAAGGGGAATTTTGTGTTGTATTATTTCAGTGTCATAGGATTTAAGATCTTCGTAACTCCACGCTAAAACATTAGAAAACTCTTTAAATAGCTCAATGTATTTGAGTTTAATGTGAGCTGGTAAAGTCTTAGACAGTGTAATCATTTTTGGTTTTTCCTCACTGCCTATATTGCACTCCTCCACTTCAGTCTCTACAGGTTCCAGTTTTGGTTTTTTGGCCACATCGTCAAAATCAAACAACTCTTCTAAAGGGGCCAAACCTCTAGGAAAACTTTCATCTTTAGCATGGAGAGTTTCCAACTCCTCTGTTTCGCTCGTAAGTTTGCTAGACAATAGGTTAATGTTGACAGGCTCAGGAGACGGTTCTTCTTCACCAAGAAATTTTTCTTCACTGCAGTCTATTTCATAGTCTGAGTCCGAACTGTTTAGTTCGAATTCATTTCTGAATTGCATGAAGTCTTCTATTTGTTTGTCATTGTCAAACACCTGCCAATACTTCTTATTATCAGGCACTGCTGCTCTAAAATTTATCTCATTTGTACAGTCTTTGGTTTCAAATGGTGCTAAGCATGTCCTAGCTGCGAAGGCTAAATTGTGGGCTGCAATGTTTCTTTTCCTTGGGACAAAAATTACTTTTGACTCCTCGAATGTTTTTAAAAGGTCCATGACATCATTCCGGTAGGCTCTAAGTCTGGGATGATTTGCATTATACTCCCCATTTACTTGCCTAATGATCAATTCGGAATCCCCATATACATTGATTCTTCTGGCTCCTAACTTTTTCAAAAGATTGAAGCCTAAGAGAAGGGACTCATATTCTGCTATGTTATTGGAACACTGAAAGTTTAATTTGCATGAAATGCATTCTGTGTGGTTGTTTTTAGTGTTAGTAATCCAGACACCTGCACCAGCGTTAGTTCTAGTGCATGACCCATCAAAATACATACTCCAGAGAGGAATTTTCTCAGTTTTATCTTGGTTAGAGTCCTCTTCAACTATCGTGCTCAAGGGTTGTTGTGGAATCTCAGCACTGAGTTGAATTTGTTTTGATTCCCCCAGATTTTCATTTATTTGAGGGATACATTCTTGACTCTCAATGTTTAGAAGCAAAGGACACATGACTTGTAGTTCAAGACCCACATTTGGTTTGCTGTTGTTTAAAGGTTCAGCAAACTGTTTTGACATTTCATTGGTATTCACCTCCTCCTCTCTATCAGCCATTAATTCTTTTAAAGTGACTTGTTCACTAAGTGTTTCATCATTAAACATGATGAAAGAATCGAGGCCTGTATTGACAGAATAGATAGGAGATTTTTGTGGTCTGTCTTGGCTTGTGACTATGTATTTCATATGGGATTCCCTGTAAAGTCTTCTAGTTTGATTGAAAACAGGGATAGTCGCATAGGTCATGTCCATTTGCATAGTCCCTTGTAACTTATCCCCCCAAGACCTTGAGAGTAACATTCCATACTTTGGGGGCACATCAGCCACAACAATATCCATGACTAAGAATTTGGCTGGAATTTGGGCTAAGTTAACACAGAGGTCCTTGATCAATCCTAAACATTTTACTCTGCTAGAATCAAAAGAGTAAAGGTCTTTATAAGGTCTGGTGATTTCTAGACCCAGGCTCTCCATTACGGCTTTAGGCATTAGATTATGAGAATTCCCTGAGTCATGCATAGCGTTGTGCAAAATCTTGTCATGAACGTTAAAACTCACATAAAAGGGAGGAACGGTCCCTCTTGATATTTTCCTTCAATCTTTGGACCAAAAATAAGCTATGGTTGGTCATCGTTAAGATTGACTGTGTCATTGTTGTCTTATAAATTTAAAGCCTTCAAAGTTTGGGTCCTATATACATGTTGGGCAGCTAACTCGGTGAGGGGAACATAAATTTTGATCTTTGAGATTTCCTGCTCCAGGCTGAAAGGAATTTGGTTCTTTGAAAAACTTGTTTCAGCCTTATTAACTACCATTTTATCAGCAATGTCAGGTTGCTGTTTTGTTTTGTTTACATTTAATAAAAAAAAATTCACAGGAGTACTAGCTGTAGTGTTAGTACTACTAATGTCTACACTCTGTTTTTCATTGTCTTGAGTGCTTATTCCTTTACCTTTATCAGAATTTTCAGCCAATGTTTTATCCTTTTGTTTGACAACTTTAGGCTTGGTTGCAGTGTTGTTTTGTGAGGATTTGTCAGAGGTTTTGTTGTTGGGGGTTTGTTGACTAGATTTACTTCTAAGGTCATATTCACTTCGAGGTTCGGTGACGGCATTTTCCATGTCTTGACAACAATTTTCATTATCATCTATTTTGTCATCATAAGGTGTATAAAGACCTTGTTTTTTATCATAATGAACCTCAAAGTCATCATCATCTACCCCAAATAGGTTAATATCATCTTCCTCTATTATTTGATCTGTTTCCTCAACCTCACTTACATAGTTTTGATGAAAGGGAGGAGTGATTTGCTGATCATCTTCCCTAGCTCTGTTTGGAGGTTGGTTCCTTCTAACATTCTGATTCTGGTTTTGGTTTCTGTTTTGAGGAGCACTTTGGTTTTGACTTGCTTGTGCTCTCTTAATTATGCTCATCTCTTTCATCATTTCTTCCATCATTCTTTCCATCTTTGAATTGGAAGTGGAAGGTGTGGATTCCTCTCTAAAAGATACTCTCTTCTCAGCTTTCATAGTTGCTCTTTTCTCCATCAGGTTGACTTCTACAGAAAGAGCACCTCTTTGCATATCTTCAAGAGTTGCAAAGTCTCTCTCTCTCAGCTGATAGGTCATGTTAGAATCAAACCCTTCAGGAAACTTGTTTAAAGCTGAGCCTTGTGGAGGTTTTAGCTCTGGGGAAAGTGCATTATACACACTATTGAATCTAGTGCAATAAGCTTGGACACTTTCCCCAGGGTTTCTATGAAGGTTCTTGTAATCAGAAAGGACTTGGAGAGGATTATTTTTAACTTCCCATTTGTTTAAGAATGTTTGATGGAAGCCTTGGAGATCATTGATACTATGGGGGGCTAAGCCTTTAAACCATTTTCTTACTTCTCCCCCCAGGCTTTGAGCAAATAATCTAAGTTTGACAGAATCATCATCAATTTCATTTTAGTCAAAATAGTCATCCATCTTATCCACATGTTGTGATGCAGTTGTAGTATTGTTAGCATCATATAATGGAATTTTGGACAGATAGTCCTGTGGAAGGTTGACTAATGGTGCAGGAAGGACTAAGAGAGCATACCATGCAGCCATGGTAGGAGGTGGAGGTGGATTTAGAAGGGGTGGATTAACAAAAGGGAAAGTGGATTGGAGTGGAGTGGCTTGGACAGTGGATGTTGGATGAAGGGATGTGGATGGAACAGCGGTAGATTGCTGAGCTGATCTTGGATGAGAGACACCTAGGTCGTGGAGGAAATGTAAATTAGGAGGTGTTGTTTCTCTACTACCAAGATGTTCACTAGTTTCAAGAGAAGAAAGTGAAGACTCAGAATCTAGCTGGATTATATCATCAAATGACCTAGTTCTAAATGGATTTACTAGGTCAGCTTGTGATTGTTGTAGAGCTGAAAGATTTTCAGGAACTGATTTAGCTCTCAAGGGTGGTCTGAAAACAGTTGATAATTTAATCTTAGGAGACTTCCTAAGGATACTTTCTGGGTTATCAACTACTTCAGGTGGATCAAGGTCAGGATAGGCTCTAGTGTGAATCTTTCTAGGAGCCACTATGCTGTGTTTTTCAGACCCAAATAAACAAGACAAGTTCAACCAGATATGACAGTCTTTGAATGGTTAACTAATATGTTTACCTAAATTTCAATCCTACAGTCCTCTAACTGAGTTTGAATGATATTATGATGATCAGGGTTCTTCCCAGTGGAGTCTTAAGGTCCGTTCAGGATTGTGGAGTCGCCAAGTGGAAGTTTTTAGCTCTTTTCAGAGGTAAAAGGTTTTATGGTCCACCACCATGCTTGTGAAATATCCCTTTTCAAGGATATCCCGGAACACAACAAACTCTAACCAGAGATTGACTGGGAGGGCATTTACCAGATATTTCACCTCTAAAAGAGGATGAGATCCGGAAGCTACCTGGCCCTTTCCAGACTCTGTCTAAGAGTATGGGGTAAAATGCAACAAAAGGTAAATATCAATGTAGGAGTAAGTGTTTTACTACCAATCTGAAATATTTTTGGTTTTTTCCGAATTATTTTTGAGTTGTGTGGTTTTTAAGAATATCCCAACTCTGTTTCAAAACTTAGCTACGGTTATGAGACAAAGACAGTCTACTCTTATGGCTAAGCCAGCTGATTTTCCAAGGTTTGATAAAGTCTTAAGAGAATCCTAGGGTTTACCTAGATTGTCACTGATTCAAACAAGTTTCATCATGATTATCATTTCTTGGTAGTGCTTGAAAAGGCTGCTTTTAACTCTCAAAGTTTTCTTGAATTGAGGGTTCTCTGAGGTCTTAAAAGGTATCAATAACACTCAGATCCCCAGCAAAGTCACCAGAAATGTTAGTTGCTGGTGGCTCAGCTGGTTAATATAGCAAATGTTCTTGAACCAAACCCCCGATATCATATGGTTATGCTAAAATGATAATGATTTTGGGTTTCGTTCCCCAGTGGAGTCGCCAAAAATGTTAGGGATCTGTAATTTATTTGCAATATTGGCAGAGTCCAATTACAGAAACAACATCGTTTCAACCACTTTGGGATTCTAGGATCTAGCCCTCCTGAATCCGGAGAGGGATCTCTCCAATAAGTGCAAAGATGGATTTGTCTTTGAAGTTTGGGGTAATGATATTAGGCTAGTTATGAAGGCCAAGGGTTTGTTTGTTTTTTGGATGGTTGAGCATGATTACTGTTTGAGGTGGAAAGTCCCAAATGCAAAGAGTTTCAAAGGTGAGAAGTTGCAAGCAATCAGAGTAAGCTTCGGCCAAAAAGATAGATAATTGCAGGTTTTAGTCCATTGGGCTATGGAGTCATAATAGCGTTTAATTGGAACAGCAAGAGGCAAGAGTAGTCTAAGGGGCAAGTCATCTATGTCTAAGGATCTCTTTGAAGTTTGATTTATGGGATGAAATGATACAATAAGAAGGAGAGATAAACAGATGCAGAACAAGAGCAGCCCAGGATCTGATAAGTACTTTTAAACTAGTCAGCCTTTGACATGGACTCAAGAAAAACATAAAAGTAAACTAGGATCTGGTAAGTACTTTTAAACTATCCAACCTTTGATACACTTTCAATAGAAAACATTTTAAAACAAAGGGAAACTTGGAGGCAACTTTTGGAGTAGAAACTAGTGGGTCGGGCTCACCACAAATCCTCTCCTAGCTTTGCTTTACTTAGTTTCCTTCAAGACAAACACAAAGATAACACAGAATGGCCTAAGATCTGGTAAGTACTTTTAAACTAGCCAGCTTTTAACACATTCCAAGGGAAACATTTAGATAGTTGTGGGGACAAAACTGGGACCAGGGCTCACCATATCTTCCTCAGTTCATCTTCACAAAACATATACTAAAAATAACATTTAGGAATAACATTCAACTAAGACAATAAGACGAAGGAACGCCAACATTCCTATGCTCGAACTGAATTAAATCATTCCTAAATAACACAGATTGGAAGAAAACGTTCAGATAAATATTTCCAGTCAGAGAAGGTTACTGATGTACAGTAGGTCCTAACTCTATGCATGCTACTCTTTATAAGAGAATATGAAACATAGTGAAAACAGAAACAAAATAACAAGTTACAATTAGAGAAACATCACCGTCAACATAGACCAGGATCCCATAAATCAGCTTGTATTGATGCTCCAAACCAGTTACAGCTTTAAGTCCAGTGCTTTAGTTTAGCAACCATCTACACATCTCAGCCTAACCTATCTATCACCAGCAGAGCTCCAAGAGCCAGTGAATACTATGTACAATTAGAAGTTTTTGCTAAAATGTATATCAAAGTTCTACAACCAACCCCTCACTCATATTTTGAAGAAGTATATATAGAAGGATGAGGAGGTGAGATCTAATAAAAGATCTCAATTTACAATTAATACAGATTTAATGGTCTCTGGCCTTTGAGGGGCTCAATGAATAAATTTACATGGGGATACTCTGTATTAAATGTTTTTACATAAAGATTAAGCTCAGTGGGAGCTTTTGTTGACCTTTGAGGCTCTGTGGAATGTTGAAGTAACTCTGCTGATATTTTGTCATTAAGTTTCCTTGTAGAAGTAACTTTTCGGCTGTGCTAAGGCGAAAATATTCATTCGATCAATAACTTCGGCCTCTGATTGAGTACTTTGAGGTACAGGTGGCACTATGGTAGCTAAGGAATCAATTTGCCTCAGATTGTGGCGGTGGAGGCATTCCTGCTTGAAAAAACACTTTAGGTTTTCTGTAAACTGTGTTTTATTTGGGGATTAGGCTTTTGATAAGCATCTTAGACGTAATCCCCGTGAAACTGTCTCTAATCCTCTGTTCTGCTACATTTAGGTCTTCGGCACTGATACCCTTTGACAGTGTTAAATCCATGGTTTTCTTGCTGATATGCAGGGCTGCGCAGAGATAAAACAATATCGATGCCTCATAAAACACCGATGATAAGTGAGATTGAGAACCCCTGTGAATGATTTCCCTGATGAAATGAAGGCAAGAGGATCGTCACCCTCAACCTGCGAATTTTCCTCAGCATGGCGGAAAAACATTAAACCCTGCAAAATACAAACAAACGTTATGAATCCTGTGTATATAGTTTGACTGCTTCAGAGGATGTGTGGAAGGAGTGGGGCCGTTGGATGGCATCATCCAACGGTCGGGATTAATCGGGTAGATCATAGAATGGGCGGAAGAAAGATTAGATCAGGGCCATCGATCGCGCAGAGATTGACGATCGGGAGCGAATGGGGAAGTCAAAAACAGAGAATCGTTGACCGGGCAATCGAATCAGGTGGACGAAATCTGAACCGTCGATCTGCAGATCAGATCGACAACGGGAAATGATTTAACATTGCACTGGGACCACATTAAGGGGCGGGCATCTTCATCGAGCGACATCCATCAGATGGGCGGCTTTAGATCGGACGGTCCACGGCGATATCGCTCGGCATCCTCGTCCGAACGATAACGCGCGATGGACGACAGTTTTCCAAATAGTACACAGGACGTGTGGTGGCAAGTGTATGGAATCGCTGGCCATCGGGGTGTTATTGCCCAAATCCACCTTAGGCTGAAGGAAGGCGGGATTCAGGGTAACACCAAAACACGCTCAGTCTGGTAGCTAGCCCTCTCTCCGGGTCAATCTCAGGGAAAAATGTATCAATAGGCCTTGAGATGAATGAAATGAATGCAAATTTTAGGCTAGGTATATTAATCAAGGAGTTTGGAATGATTTTTAGGGGTTTTTTGTTGGAAAAAGGGAAGAGAAGTTTTGGGTTTGGGGATGAGGCCAATTTCTTGCAGAGTTCAAGTTGGGGCAGGGTAAGCAATGGCTTTGATGTCTTAGATTCAATGAATGAATAGAAAAGACTACTGAGGAGCTAAAGAGGGTAGGAAGGTACAAGGATCCTCTTCAACTAGAGGAAAACATATAAAACTAAACAAAAGTTTAAGGCAGAGCACCAACAAACTAATGAATTCTACCTTAGTTACTCATTTGTTTAATTCAGAAGCAAAGAGAAGGGAAATGGCATACATATAAAATTAATGAAACTTATAGATACATGGAGAAAAACATCATCAAAACTCAGAGCCACAAGGATCCCAACAAGTGCTGCAAAACCCTGGTCTTTCCTTTGCCAAAAATGCAAAAGTGTATGTACAATGAAGTGCCAAACTTTTCCCAAGTATCCAACCCTGAAAATGTCTCAGAAAATACAATATATAGACAAGTCTAACCCCTTCCCATGCCTCTAGGGGTCGAGCTCATCCTTCTAGGAGTTGTTTCAACCAATTCTAAACAAGGAACTGAAATCTAGGCAATCAAACAACTTGCCTCTATATGGAAGGAAACTGATTCATTCATTTAATTTTCACTTTTTAGTGAATGAATCCTCTAGAACAAGTAAATGTGAGCCAAAATTACATCATAGTCATCAATTTACATCAATATAGATCAATAATTACATCAAAAATTGAAACTAGTAAAAAATGGGCGAATTTCTGAGCTGAAGAGTCAAAATGAGGCCAAATTTTTCTATGCGCCGCGCCCAAAAACTCAATGCGTTGCGCCACTTTGGGCCTGTTTTTGAGGCACTTCCTGAAGTCAAAATTGAGCTCATAATAGCTCGGTGGAAAGCCCTGCCTGTCTACTATCCAACCCAAGTGGAATTTTTCAATTTGGAGTTCATTTTCCCCTCTAAAACTGCAATCTCCCAAGACTGGTTCTTGCTGGTGCAAAAGGTGGCAGAAAGGCCATTTTTGGTGTGTTTTTGACCCTTAAGACCATCCAGAACTTGATGAAATCTCTCAGCCATTCCTGAGCATGCATATTTTATCATAAGAAATCCAAAAATATCAAGTTTTCCTCCATAAGATCTCTCAAACGTAAGCGCTCGCCAAGTGGCGCGACGCGTCGGGCGGAAATATATGTTTTGCGACCAAAATTTCAAAAATGACAAAATTTTCCCCAAAATTGCTAAAATTTGGAGTGAAGGTCCCTCATCAAGTTTCATGCTCAGCCAAAGAAGCTTTGGCCAAGATTTGAAGTGGATCAGGCCTTTTGCGCCTCCTTATTGCCCTTCTCAGCCTCGCTTTCAGGATCTTCATTTTCGCTTTGCAAACATGTGTGCGGGCCCAATAGTGGTTCTTCATATGTCTGAGCATGTATTTGTCCCTATTGGCCTTCACCAATAGTTTCTCAAGATGAATGTTGACTCTCGTAACACAAGTCTCCCGCTCAAATGGTGTCATGTCACCTGGTCTCTTTCGGGCCAATTCACGGTCTTCACGGATTTGCCGCAACTCTATGAGTGTCTGCTGATCCTCCAATTGTTTATTCCACTGCTCCAAGTAATTTATAACCCACTGAGCTCTCTGCAATTTCTCGGTCAGTGTGTCGATCTCAGCTTTCTGCTCCTGGATTATTTCTTTCAGCTTTGAGCTGGGAGA
The DNA here is from genome assembly GCA_034641835.2 of Pinus albicaulis. Lineage (NCBI taxonomy): Eukaryota > Viridiplantae > Streptophyta > Pinopsida > Pinales > Pinaceae > Pinus > Pinus albicaulis. The sequence continues at coordinate 41,076,559 of CM076569.1, read as the reverse complement.
GCTCGAATCAACATCGATCAATATAAAATCAGTATCTTGGCCTCCTGAGGGGCCCTCATCCTGCATAGGCTTCTTGCCTCTGTCCTATACCTGTGCTGATGTAGAAGGCGAGACCCCTTCCACGACATGTGGAGATAGTACTCGCGCTACTTTCGAAGGTAACGAGACCCCTTCCACCCTGGGTGGAGATAGTACTCGTCGTGCTACTGCAAATAAGGCTCTGGTACCTCTCTTGTAGGTAACACACACTGGAACACTGATAGGCTCTGTCTCAGGAACCTCAAACTGATGTGAAGGCTCACCTGCATCGTGAACAATCTCTGGAGGAGGCTGAGGGGCTGTAAAGAAGTCACGGGAAATGAACTCCTCCCATGCAATGCCCTGCAATCCAAGATGATGTACCACAATCATCTTGATGAGCGCATAATGATAAATGTTGTTATGTTGCTGCTCTGGAGTCTTCTTCTGCACAAGGGTAGTCATCCGCTCTATGTTTCGGCACATGAAGTATGGAATATTCATCAGTCTCACTCTCGTGAAATGCATCAACAGTCTGATTTGGTATGCATAAAGGCGTGAGAATCTACCCTCGCAACTCAAGTATCTAATGATGAGCTTCATTAATGGCGCATAGGACTCCTTCAAGAATCTGAAAGGAAACACCCTGATGAGTTGCCTCATATAACCAGGCCTGATGTAAGGTTCATAATATGCTCTATCCAACTGTTGTCTCTTATTCCACTCTTCACCTATGTTTAGTATCCCGGTTTCCTGAGAAATGGTTTCTGGTGTCAGGGTGAAGTTTACTCCAGCAAGGTTTACATGACCATCACGCAAATGTAAAACAAATAAGCGAACCAACTCCTGATGATGCTGAATCTGAGCAATCATCTCACAATACTGAAAACATGAATGTTGCTGAAAGCATGCCATTGCAAGCGGGCAGGCCTGCAACTGAGTCAAGGAAGTGGGCTCTTCTCTGACATGCTTACCACTTTTATGAGGCCTTCTCGGTACATTTAGCTCTGTGGTTGAGTCACTGTCTTGCTCATATTATTGCTCATATGATGAATTTTTTTCTGACATGGTGCTTTGCAATGTGTATAACAAGTATATGCTGATATATATGTGGTGAAAATAAGAGTTTGGTTTGTTTGAAAATGAGAAATAGGTGTTTTTTCTTCAATGCCAAATATGCCAAAGGGAAATGAAGGGTTGTGGTAAGTATGAACCGTGGGAAAAGTGGGGGTTTGTCAAGTGAATTTAATGCAATAACAGTCACTTGAATTTTTGGGGAACTTTGGAATTTAGGGGTTTTATAAGTGATATGGGAGAGGGAAAAATGATAGGGTTTGGGATGGGGAAAATGTGAAGAAAGGATATGAGTAGTTTTGTAGAGGAATAGGGAATAGGAGAGGGATATGATAACAGTGTGACAGTGATGGGGAATGGAGTTTGAACACATTGGCATCAACAAGCTGACTTTAAATTTCAAACATAAACCCTAAGGGAGCAGATTTTGATATGGATTTAGGGTTTAAAAATTTGGCCTTCAAACTCTTATAACCTCCTCTATAAATCACAGCAAATACAGACTGAAATCAATGGCAAAGGCACACTAACACTTACTTGGAGCAAAATATTCGAGTTGATTTAAAATTTGATGAAGCGGTGATAAATTTCAGTCTTGGAAGCTCTGTGCGCCGCGTACAAGCCCAGTGCGCCGCGCTCCGTGGATGCGCCGCGCCAGTGGAAAAATGCACTGTGGCAGGAGGCCCAATGCATCGCGCAACCTATGTGCGCCGCCCTCTCACCCAATGCACCGCGCGCACTCTAAACACAGTCTTGGCTTCAAAATTACAACTTCGCCCTCTCACCACTAAACTTCGACTTTCAATCGATCTCTTGGATGCAAATGGCTATTCAAACAATGAAAATGCCTCAAATAGTGATGGATTTGATTTTTGTTTCTCAAAAACCCACTTTGTAATGTTTTGGCTTGGCACTTTTTCACTTTAATACAAACTCTGTCTTTTTGTTTCCTCTTTGATTTTTGGCTGAATTGATGGCTTTCTTGGTTGATTTTTTGCAGGGATGGTGGCATTGGATTTCGGCAAAGGATGACCAGGGCTGCATTTGAAGTATTTCATGACGGAAGACTTTAAAAATACATATTTATTACAAACAACAAATTTGACGATTTCTTCCTCAAAACAGAGTTTTGAAGAACAATCATCCCTGAGCATTATTAATGATGGAAATCTTGAAATGAAAACTTATTGAAGCCATCCTCATGGCCTGCGGGCATTATTTGACATTCTGAAGACCAAAGCCTAGACCTAATGACTGAAATAACTCTTTTTTTACCAACATACCACCTATGACTGTAAATGACTGAAATCAACTTTAATGAATTTTGATAAATTTTGACCAACCCAGCAGGTACAAACATGAGGGAAACTAGTGAAGAGACCCTT